>BMAV01008490.1:0-161808 GCA_019973955.1 Trichonephila inaurata madagascariensis
TCGTAAATTCAAATAGTATAAGCAGCAATCACCTGAATATTACATTAATTAATACAAATATTTAGAGCTTGAGAACGACACAAATCGTGTGCGTCAAAAGTCTGCGTACACTGGAAAAAAACTTTACAATAATGGATTGTAACTAAAAGTTAATACTTTTTAAGCTATTCCGTTCTCTTTCTATAACTCTCTCAACATATTTGGCAGGGATTTAACTAGCTTAGTTGTTTCATCTGTGGATATTTTGTTCCATTTTTCTACTCTGACAGATCTGAGCATTTCCTTGGATGTTATTACGTTCTTCCTGATTATTCACTCGAGTAAATCCTACAAATGCTGAATTGTGCTTAGTGCTGGGGACTCGGTTGACTTTCAGAATTGGTTAGGGATACGTCAGAACGCCCATGGCTTCACAATGTGAGCCATTTGCTTGGTACTTTTGTGACGCGAAAAGTAAAAATCATTACTCACCGCAAATTTCTCAGCATATACCCCGATATTTTACTACAATATGTTCAAGTAACCAATTTTGTACATTGTTGATTCAATAAATTCCAGGTTAAAAGCCGAAAGGCTTCCAATGCACCCCGAAACATTAGGCTTCCTCCTCCATGTTAGATAATCGAAAAATAATCCCCTTTCTTAAGATCTGTCCAGGAATTTTTGTAGGCATATTTTTGTGCTTTTTGATGTTAAATTACGAAAATTATTTTCAATTGAATATATTGCATTTTTCTGAAAAACATGTGCCCTATTTTTTTTGGCAAGCGTTTATTCTTTCAGCTCTGTTCATTCGAAAGATGAATGGTTTCTGAGTGCAACTCGGGCATGATAGTCATCCTTTTTCAGTTTTCTTCGAATTGTAATTAAAGTCACATTTTTTTGCAATATCTCAGCAACACTTTTAGCTATTTGTGAAGCTTATAGTCTTGGATTTATTTTTATAGAGTGTATTACAAAGCAAGATTCTCGAGGTGACACTGCAGACGGGCAGCTGGATCTTGGCTTGGACGTTAAAATTTTAGTTGGTTTATAGTTTATGAACACTTTTTGAATCAATGAATGTCTCCTATTAAGGTGACAGAACACCTTTAAAACTCAATTTTTGATCAAAATATCGATTTTTTTGTTTTTGATCTTATATTAAAATTCAACTTTTATCTTTGTAAATCTGTTGAAATTTTGTTTCTATCTTAATTAGAAGCCGAATTACAGCTTTCTAAATATTACTTATTCATAAATTTCTCGGACCGGAAATGGTTTTCTGCTAACCGGAAGTGCCCCGAGTTGTTTGTTTACGTTTCTCTTTCATGGTATATGGCATGAAATATTATAATTAATATACAAATATTTAGTCAGAAATTAAAATGGAACATTTAAGAATAAATATAAATGTATTTGGAAATACATGTTTCCTATTTTATGTTGAAAACCTGGCAGCAAGTTTGCTGTTTTGACTTTGTTTACATGTGCGTCTGATTTTCTTTTTGAAAGAACTGTGACAGCGTAAAAAAGTTTATTTGATTGTTTTATTCTGTTTTATTTTAACTTAAAAATGGTTAAAAGTATTGCTAGAAAGCGCAAGTGGCAATTTTATGGAAATAAGTTTACAAAAACTTCGAAAAGTAACATCACTTCAGCAGTTCCTGAATGTACTGCTAGCTCTTCAAAGTTAGGAAATGAGAGTTTATCAACAGCAGAAGAAATACCTGGTCCTGTGTTTGGTAACAGAATCGTTGACCTTGAACTTATTGTGGAAGCCTTTGCTCAACTTTGCTGCCCAAAATGTTTTGCTGAAAAAGTAGAACTATTTGATGATTCCAGATATGGATTGTGCTCCCATTTTACACTAAAATGTGACTTTTTCTTTGCATTTGCTTCATCAAAAAAAGTTGTAAATGCACCTGTCATAAATACGAGGCTTGTATATGGTATGCGGCAGATAGGCAAAGGTTTTGCTGGGGCATTTAAATTATGTTCAACATTAAATTTGCCTCGACTAACCAAAACTGCTTACAAAAATCAGGAAGCAAAGCTTTTAAAAGTGGTTCAGGAAGTAGCTGAGGAATCCATGATAAAAGCTGTAACAGAAATTGTGGAGAAAAAGCAAAATCTCTCATCTGATATTGTAAAATGTGGCATATCGGTGGATGGCACATGGCAGCGAAGAGGCTATACATCTATGAATGGCTGTGTTGCTGCAATATCAGTTGATACTGGTAAGGTATTAGACATAGAAGTTATGTCGTCCTACTGTCCTACATGTAAGAGACTTCAGACTATGCCAAGAAACTTTGAATATGAGTCGTCAAAAGCCGACCACATATGTCAGTGTAACTTCACAGGCTCTTCATCAAAAATGGAAATTGTGGGGGCTTCCCGAATATTTCTTCGATCAGAAAAAAACCGCAGACTTCAATACACTCAATATTATGGGGATGGTGACTCAAAAGCTTTTATGAGTGTTAAAGACACTTATGGAATAAACAGTGTGACCAAGTTTGAGTGCATTGGCCATGTACAAAAGAGAGTGGGCTCACGTCTGAGAAAACTGAAATTTAAAACTAAAGGACTCTCTGGTAAAGGCAAATTAACTGATAATTTTATCGACAGACTTCAAAACTACTACGGAATTGCTGTTCGCAGCAATGTTGGTAACTTAAATGCCATGCACCAAAATGTAATTGCTGCGTTATATCACTGGGCATCAAGTGATAAGAAACCGATGCATGGTCAATGCCCAATAGGGAAAGAAAGTTGGTGTTATTTTCAGCGGGGGGTGGCAAATGGAACAAAATGTTCCACAAAATATACTGGTTTATCAAATGATGTTTTAAATAAAATTAAACCAGTATATTTAGAACTATGCGACAAACAGATATTAAGCAAGTGCTTACATGGACGTACGCAAAATGCCAACGAGTGTTTTAATGGAATAGTTTGGCAAAAAGTACCGAAGGAAGTATTTGTTTCGCTCAAAACAATTAAATTTGTGGGTCGTATGATGCTATTATACACTTCAATGAGGGATTTAGTGGGTGTCTAAAGGTTTTTAACAAGATGAATATAGAAAATCCTGGGGTGTTTACCTTACGGGGATATAAACATTTAGATAAATGCAGAATCCGTGAATCAATTCATAATGCAGACCCCAAAACAAACACAGGAAAATTTGAAGAGCACTTAAAAAGAAAAAAAATAGTGTTTTAGGAGCTAAAGAGGGAAAGGATTATATATCTGGTGTATTTTAATAAGAAAGTAAGTGTTTTTCTTGTAATCAGATGAGTTTAATGTTATTTTTGTCGTTTTCTCAAAATGAGTTTTTTCACATTTTTTCTTACCGCAAAACACAGTATCTCAAAAAGTTATGCTTGAATGAAAAAAAAAATTATATTTATGTTTTTTAAATACTTATACAGGGAATAGACCTTTCTTAAGATTTTGTGTTGTGTAGAAATTTTTTTATATAGCATTAAAGTGAAAATTACAATAGCTTTTAAAGAAAATGTCAACGTATAGAAGCTCGAAACACAATAACTTCCCACGTAAAATAGTTATATTACCAAAATAAGAGTCTATTCCCTAGATAAGGTTGTATGCTATATTATTCAATTTACAAAATGTCAATATATTTATTTTATTTTCAGTTATCATGTTTTGCGTAAAGTCTTATTTTTGCTTATTTTTTTATAAAATACCCCTTTGACAGTAAAAATGTACACTAACAAAACTTTTCTTGGGTATTTTTCTAATCTTAGAGACCCATTAGGTCATAAAATCTGCATTTACAGGCAAAATTCAGGTTAATTCAAAAAATTTTCTTCGAAGGTGCTCTGTTACCTTAACAATTTCAGCAGTTGCTTTAAAAATTTTCCTCTTTTCTGAAGATCTATGATTATATATTTTTCTTTCAATAATTTACCGATCTCTATTCTGTTGCCTGTCATGAAACCTCAAAAGCTTTCAAAAATCTCATATCCTAAATACATCGTAAGAGAAGTTTATAATAACTTAAGGTTGTCTTCGGTAAAAGTGCGGGAGCTTGAACTAAACGCGAAACACATTTTGAGACAGAAAAATGCCTCAATTTCCATGGAAATTTGCAATATCTCATACCTCTGTTAACAATATAGTGTTTTTAAAAACTTCAAAATATTCCATGAATATTTTCTTTTTTGTTTTAATACGTGAAGGCGTAGCCCAGGGGTGTCCAACACGCGGCCCGCCGACTCTTTTAAAAAATTTTTAAATATCAGACTTTTAAAATTTTTCATTTTGAAATTTATTAAAGGGGAATTTATATATATATATATATATATATATATATATATATATATATATATATATATATATATATATATATATATATATATATATATATATATGACATGGATTTAGAGTCAGAAACCGACTTAGCTTTAAAAAAGGTCTTTATTTGATCAAAGTTAGGCATCATCTGACGCAAGAGGCAGAAAGAGAAAAAAGAATGCCACCGAATATCTTAAGTGGGTTAAACACTTAAAACACCGATCGTGGCGTTCATGAGTGCTCTTGAAAGTTAATGCTGACATATAGGGCTATTAAATATAACGATCTGGAATTAGACATATTTATTGGCTAGGCCATATGTTCGGAAGAAATAAATGGGTGGTTAATTTGATACTTGAAAGGTGAGGAGAAAATATAAAAGTGAATTGCTAGATAGGGAATTTAATTTTTAATCTAATTTAATTATCCTTATATATATATATATCATTATATTCATTTTGAAAGTGTGAATTTCCAGTTTAGTCCAAAGACTTTTTTGTATCTACATTTGCTGCGTCTGGTGAATTCCAATTTCTTCCTGCTTTAGCACTGTAGGTTCTAGTACTTCTTCACTTTCATTAAATATATATATATATATATATAAATCTACCATGTATTTGTCTGTTAACTGTTTTTGTTTTAAAATAATTTTTTTTTTTGATAATAGAAACGTCCTTTAGATTAAAATAGATTTTTATTTTATCAAACAGTTACGTTTGATTTTACTATAATAAATTATGTTTTTAATAAATTCCGAATTGCATTATGCATATCCTTTACTATGGAGGGTACTTGATTCTCTGTGTGTGCGACTTTCATATCTCCTTTTCCTTTTCTATTTGGAGTGCCAAAAAGGCAAGAGGCAGTACGAGATGTTTTTTAAAGTTTAAAAAAATTATTCAGGGGCGGTAAAGATAAAGAACAATGTATACTTAATCGTTTGCGAATGACAGCACTATCAAGTTTCAACAATGAGTAACGAAAGATCAATTCGAAATGAACTCAGTAATTTTCAAGAAAATGGCATCTGTAATATTTTAAACATTATTTGATCATGTTATTATTATATTATATAAACATTATTATATTATCTATGTCTGTGTATACATGGAAAATAATGAAAACAATTATAATAATTCATTTTGTTTTAAATTTTCACTCCAATAAATGGGTTTTTTCCAAATATGATATAAATGTACATATTTTTATGTGCGGCCCGCGAGATTATAATTTTTTTTCGAAGTGGCGCGCAAGGTCATTTGGGATGGACACCCCTGGCGTAGCCCATTTAACATTACGATATAGGAAAAAAAACACGAAACACATTTTATACCAGAAAAAATGAATCAACTCGGTTAAGAAGGGGAAATATGATAAAAAATACTACTCTTTAAAGGATAGTGAAGCCAGAATATCATATTAATTTTTCATTTCTTTTATATCTAAAAAAATGCTCCAAATTTGGGTCCTATTCTTTAACATTAACCGAAAACAGCCTTAAAAACACGATTTAGTGCAATTATTTTACAATAAAAGGTCTTTAAAAGCTCTATTTTGTAAGTTTACGCAGACTTTTGGCGCGGATGGTTGGTGATTATTTGGTGGCCATTCTTGTTTTTTCTCGTTAAGGTTCATTTTGTTGCTGTTGTTTGAATAAGGTTTGATTTTCCAAAGCGAGATTTTAATAGTAATTAAAGCATAAACACGTAAAATAACTGCCTGTACGCCGACTTTAGGAGGCAAGTGTATATTATTATGGGCCGATATGTTGGTCGGACCACAAAAATGTTCGTTGCGGGCCGCGAGTTTGAAATCCCTGCTTTATGTGTCATCAGTGTCACACTCCAAAATTTTACATTCCTCCAGGATTATTCAAACAATTTCGCATAAGTTTATCTTTAATTTGTACATAATGATTACTAATTCGATATGACGATCCAGAACACATTAGGTGTTCGAAAATGTCTATACATATACGATCACTGTAAAAATTGCGCAATGCACATAACTTCACCATAGAAAAATAACGAAGTTGATTAAGTATTCGAGCAGTATTTATCTATTATTAAAGAAACTCTTTTTTGATAAGAAGATAATTGAACATATATAGAAATTCTAATTTTTATACAAAGCATTAATTTCGTATAAAATGCTTATTTATCTTGGGTTTAATTCACGAGACATCACGATCACGCGCGTATCAGATGTTTTGCTCAGCAAAGTCGGACGTATGCAACAGTCTCATACTTCTCACGGTGCAAAAGTTTGGCGGGTAGCAGGGGCATAGCTACCGCCGCATCAATGATACGGGGCCCCCAAGCTACAGAGGCCCCAAAATGTGTAACTACAATCCCACTAACAGGGCTTTCATATCTAAAACCGTGCCCCGAAGGAATTTTGATATAAGATCCATTCTGAACTAGCTACGCCACCGGAGGATAGGTACTTCCTCAAGTTCGTCTTCAACCATGGCTTAAAACTGCTAGGTCCTTCACCAGTAATCTTTGTTTCTCTTCCATGTGCGCCTTTATTAACTATCAATAAATCCTACTTGTTTGTTTCTACGTATCACATGCTCTGATTACGTCTTCTGAACATAAATGGGGCCGCGGTAGCCTAGTGGTCAAGGTATCGGATAGTGGCTCGCATGTCACGAGTTCAAGCCCAGTACCACTAAAGACCCGCCATGTAGGGGAGCGATGCACGTTACATCTGTCGAGAGCTTAAACGTTCTCCCGTTGGTGTGGTGTGGTAGTTAGGAGAAGGGGTGCCAGCTCAGGTGTCGTCCTCGTCGCTTGACCATGGTTCTAAATTACACGGTCCGTCACCAAAAGCCCTCGTGTAGCTGAACACTGCGATGTTAATATTCATTCACTCGCTGAACATAAATACCGGACAAATATTTAAAATTTCATATTTAAATGTAAAAAAATTAGTACATTTAAAGGTACTTCTACGTACGAAAAGCAAGTTCAAAGAATTCTGCACGGCTGCAGCTAAGCTTTATGTAGCGCTATACCTTTGGTACTAAATGCTTCAGAGCCTCCAAAAAAAACGGGTTGATACAAGAAAGTCTACTAAGAATTCTAGAAACTTCATAGACTTATTTAAATTGATATCTAAATATATTATCCTACGTTACGGGAACACATTGCTTGCATTAATAATAAACGACTTGAACACCATTATGTAAGCCATAATATTCAAAGTGAATTGATCACAATTATTCCAAACATAGTTACAAGTGAAGTGATTGGTAGGGTAAAAGAGGAAAAATATTCTTTTTTACTCGACTGCACTAGAGACTGTAGTAGAATTGAACAAATGTTAGTCATCTTAAGATATTGTAATACATCAAATGGAAGTATAGAAGAAAACTTTATCCGATTGCTGTAACTGAAACGACTGGAGAATATTTGACTAATGCAATACTGGGAGAGCTAGAAAAAATGGCTTAGATATTCAGAAATATCGTGGGCAAGGATACGACAATGGTGCAAATATGGTAGGCATAAATAGTGGAGTTAAAACTCAAATATTAAATATAAATCTTAGGGTATTTTTCACACCTTGCAGTCGTCATGACTGGAATCTGTTTTTGGTAGACGCAGCTAATTCTTCAGTAGCAACAAAAACATTCTTTGGTTTTATTCAGAAGATTTTTTTGTTGCTATTTTCACAAATTCCAGCAAACGTTGGTAAATTATCAAAGATAAATTAAAGCTTACTATTAAGCCTTTATCTGACACAAGCTGGGAAAGTAGAATCCAGGAAGTGAAAGGTCTTATTATTACAATTTTATGATGTTGAGTGCATAGAAAACTTTAAAAAACCAAACGGAGCAATCCGACACACTCAGTAATTGCAATTCCGTTTTAATTGATATTTTCAGTTTGGAATTTATCGTATCATTACATGCACATGGTATGAGTTCTTAACGCGTGTAATACCATAAGCAAATTATAGCAATCTGTAAAAGCCCATTTATGCATTATTCTTGAACATTTGAGCCCATTTTGTATCTCTATCAAAGATTATCGACTAACTGGATTCGGAACATGCTTGTTTGACGCTCGTATGCTTATTGAGTCAGTTATGAATTGCCAAAAGATTTTAAAAGGATAGCCAAAAAGAAAAGAATGTTTGATTATGAAGGCGGGGATCAACCTATAGAATCTGTCAAAAGCCGGTATGAAACAGACTTCTTTAATATGATGATTAATTTTGTGATAAGCAATATGGATTCAAGATTTTTCTTTAAATCAACATTTTGAAAATTTTGATTTTCTCCGACTTAAACAAGTTATACAAAATATTTCAAAAGAGCAAATACTTAAGAACTGGCAAGATTTACACACAGTCCTGTGCAAGTAGGCGAGAGCAGTGACTTCTAACCTTACGAATTATATGAACTACAGAATATGATCCCAAATTTACCCAACACCATTACAGACGTGAAACATCTGCTCCAATATGTCATAGAGAACGATTTGAAACAAATTTCCAAATATTTACATTGTCATTCGAATTTTGTTCACAATACCTGTAAGTATCGCTTCCGCTGAGAAGAGCTTTTCAACATTAAAACTGATAAAAATTTATGTCAGAAATACAATGGATCAGTAAAGATTTTAAGCTTTGGCAGTTTTTTCTATTGAAGCAGATTAAGATAAATTACGAACCAATTATTAACGATTTCAGCAAAACTAAAAGTAGAAAATTTCTGTTTCTTCAGTTTTTTTTCTCTCTCATTATTGTTTAATGTGTCAAAGAAACATGAGTAAAAAGTTGGGCTTTTTTTTTAAAATGAATAAAAATTGGTTTTTTATTTTATAAACCTTTTTCTTACCCCATCAAAGGGCCTCGCAAAATGTATCTTGCCCACATTAAGTTCAGGTCTCGTGCCGCCACTGCTCGTATTATATCACTCAAAGAAATAGTATCGTTGTGAATTTTTGTTTCACCCTTAATCCTTTTTGTTTCTGATAATTAATCGTTAGACGTAGATCTTACTTATTTTTGCCAGTTAAAAGTAATAAAGTCAGAAGTTTCTTTTATTTTTAAATTTGACTAAATTTTAATAATTTTAAAATTGCAACAATAATGCATGCTCAAGTGCAGACTATTTTTGCAGTGAGTCTGTATCGGTTCACAATAGCTAAGAAGATAAGCTTTCTGACAACGAAAGTAAGTTTTACACACCTGTTAAATAAACTAACTCACTATGCGCTTTCCCGAAGCAAATGAATAATTTGATACTCCTTGACGATGCTTTACGTGGAAAATTCGTCCTCTTCCATTAAAAAATACCATGTTATGAAAACTGTTATTCTTAGTCAAATATTTCAGCTTGCAGGGGACTGCATTATCAAAAACTACATCGGTTCACCGAAAGATTTTTCATCAGTATTCATATACATTTCACATGCAAATGGATTTAAAAAAGAATGTTTCGAATTTTAGGATGAAAAAAAGGAAAAAGACGGTCAACATCACCTATCAGACAGAAAGCAATCATTTCTATTGATAAACGGGTTCAGTTTGAATGTCAGAGAAGCATCGGACCATCCATTTACCACTTATATACAAGTTTATATTTATACAATGAAATTTTATTTGAACTAAAAAAGTGGTAATAAATCACATTGCTTTAATCGAATATTCATCTATATTTCAGTAATTCTGAATGGTTATATTTTTCGATATGAAGTATTAATGTTGAGTTTCACACTCATGCATTTTAAAATATTTTTATGCTATTTTTCTTAATTTTAACGTTTAAGTGTTTTTAATTATCAATGGGCAAGAGTTCAAAATTTTTCTTTCTTGATCTAAGTAGGAATTGACATAATTTTTTTTTATATTACTTGTTTTTCATTTCGTTTTTATCATGTATTGTCGAATCGTTAATCTGATTAAAAAAACAACAGCAACTACTGAATTGTAAAAGTAATATGAAAAATTTAAGTAGTTTTTCTAAAATTACTTTAAATACAAGCGATTTTATTGATCATTCGACTGATGAAATATGGCTTTATTAAAATTGGTTTGAATTGCATCATTTTTTCGACTCGGATTCCTCGCACTTCTGCATCCCATTGTTTTAAATTTTTAGTTTATTTAAGGAGCATGTACATAAAGAAAATGCAACTGTCATATAAAGTCAGTTCTTTATTAGAATAATACAGAGTGCACTGTTTTTTCGGTGAAATTGTCGAATCGGCCGCTTCTCCGCTAAATTTAGAAAAATCGCTTATTTGGCGCGTTTTTTGTCAAAAACGACTTCTTCACTGAAGAACAAATTCAGAAGGGTTACCAGATTTAGCGCAATTATCGATTTGGCGAGAAAACACTTGGCGCGAAAAGCGGCCGATTCGACAAGTCAACCGTCTATTCTTTTCAACAGAAATCACGTTCCTTAATCACTGAACTATACATTTGTGTGTCAATCAATATTCATATTATAATTAGTACCCCCAAAAAAAGAAAATTCTTCAAAATGGAGCATTTGAAATATGAGCCTTCTGTTCATTTAATTAATCCCCTCTTCCCTGTTAAATGAGTAAACTTGTAAGCTCACAACAAAAAATTACACCAGGTGTCATCGTCGTCACTTGACTGAGGTTCCAAATTTCGAGGTTCGTCGCCAAAAGTCCGTATGTTGTTTTACAGTGCGACGTTGTGTGTAACTCCCACATAAAATTATGTACTCCAAGCAACAGCTGTTTGCGGCTGTCGTGAACGTAAACTGGTTTATTTCAATGGTTAGTTTACAGCTCGGAGGAACTTCCTCGAAATTCTGAACCTCAGTTAAGTGACGAAGACGACACCTAGCGTAATTTTTGGTTCCTCTATGATTACACCATTTTCTATGCCAGGTATGACTAATACTGTACACATTTTCTATGGATGTGCATTATAATTTTTTTTAAAGTGGCACTTTCACATTCTTACGAATTAATACGAATATGAATTTAAAATTTTACGTTGAACTGAGCATAAATAAATTATTGCTTGCATAATCATTTTGGAATGAATGCGTTGAAAGAAAATATTTTAATTTTTTATATAAAAATGTGCTTCGCGCTGGCGCCTCTTTTTTTTTAACATGATTCTAAAATATGTCTTGTTAAAGTGACAAGAAATGATTAACTTCTATTTTTTACTGAGTTAGAATAATATCTTTATTCTTTTACGAAAAATCATAGAATACGGAAAACAGACTAAATTTAGAAATCGTACTGCTGTGAAAACAGTGGTGTCGCGAACGAATTTGTAAACTAGAGTGGCTCTGTGAGCGCATTCCTTTTTTGTTTTCTGTTTTTTTTTAAGTAAAACTTTACGCTCGGGAGTGAATGAGAAATATCCCCAGATTTGCGTTAGGGTGAAAAAGCGAAAGGAATAGTCTCCCCTATCCCCTCGAATCGTTGTTATGATGAGGAAATGGTCATCGGGAGGAATAGGGGGAAACGGGAACACCACGTGATTTGCGTCACATTCGTGAAAAAGTTGGATGATTGCCGACCTTCCCATTGGGGTCTTTTACCCCAAACCCGGGAATATCTATCAACGGTTGTATGTTCTAGTGTGTGCAAAACGTAGTAGACAAAATAGCTCGAACAGCAAAAGCGTGCCTTTTTTTGAAACATTTCCTTAGATTGTTGGCTACATAGCGATGTGTTCGGCGGCTAATTTGTTTTTTTAATTTTCATTTGCGTTGAATTATTATTAACCCTCTCACTGCGTAGTTTTTATTACGTATTTCAAATCTACATATTAAATCTACATTATCTACATTAAAATATGCAAAAAAATTGTTGTAAAAGAGTTTTTATTTTAAAATATAGAATTAGATTATATAAGTATGAACATAAAAGCATAACTGAAAACATAAAGAGGAATAGTACGGGTTCCACAGTAAATAGTCCGAAAAAATGCATACCCGTGAAAATCGCGGGGTGTGCACCGAGAGGGTTAATTCCAGTCAGAATACCTAAATCAAATGTACAAAGAGGAAATGAGTTTCATGAAAGAAAAAAAAAAAAGAAAAACTAGCAGCAAGTCCAGTCAAAAAAGTGGCACCAGAAAAAGTGCAAATTTATCAAATGCTACTACCAAATCTCCATCAGACTACACATGAGAGAATATCAAGCACGGAAAAAAACATTGCAAAATACTCCCCTAATGCCGAGTTTAAGGGATGGGAATGCTATTGGGATTCTTCTAATGACAGCACAGATTAATCCGAACTTTGTAAACCACCCTGTGCCGTCTAATGTGTGTTGGAACAGATGCATGTGAATCGATAATAAATTCTTATCACAAAGACTGTAATTCCCATAAAAATGGGTGGCCATGGTAGCCTAGTGGTCAAGGTATCAGATCGTGGCTGGCGTGTCATGAGTTCGAGCCGAGTACCACTTAAGACCCACCGTGTAGGGGAGCGATGTACATTAAATCTGTTGAGAGCTTAAACATCCTCCCATTGATGTGGTAGTTAAGAGAGGGTGTGCCAGCTTAGGTGACGTCCTCGTCACTTGACCATGGTTCCAAATTACGAAGTCCGTCGCCAAAAGCCCTCGTGTAGTTGAACAGTGCACCGTTAATATTCACTCACCCATAAAAATACTCACAAAGATTTTCAAAAGCTATTCGTTGATAATCCTTGCGGTCCCGGGTGTTCGATTTGTGATAGATTATGATTTAGAGATGATTTGAGAATACCTCTTGCTGAGCACAAAAATATTTTACCAGGAATTAATTCGGGTCTTTTAACAAACAGTGAAATACATTTATAATGCAAAAACACTTAAGAAATATCGGTTAACACGAAATAATACAACGGTTCCTAAAAACTGCTTTGTATTTTCCTTCCCTTTTTTCTCTTAGCACAAAACGAAAATCGCTTAACACGAAAGGATTTTCCATCTGGAAAGGAACAAAATACGGTAAACACCAGCCGGATTGGACTGTCCTATGGTATTATCGGCAGTAGTCCTACTGCAGATGATGATGATAATGTGTGTACAGCCCTAATTATGGCAGTGAGTGAGTGAGTGAGTGAATATTAACGTCGCACTGTTCAGCTACACGAGGGCTTTTGGGCTAATTATGGCAGACAAAGACATTTTGGAGTTTGTTCAAAGCTCAAAAAATATCTTTGATGCCGATTCCGAAGATTAAAATGAAATGAATAATGCAACTCCTGTTCCCATGTCATCCGAAATGTGGAACGTCATGAAAAGTATGCGCAGTTATTTAGACGCACATTCCAATAGTGAAATGAATAACAAAATTAACGACATCGAACAATTTGTTGCTAAAAAACAATGGAAAGAGAAAAATATAAGATTATTTTCCAAATACTCAATAAATGTTTTGTTTTTTGAAAAAATTTAAAATTTTGTATTCGTTTTCTTTAAGTTCTAGTGAATATTTTTGTTTCATTGATTATTTTATTGAATATATGCATATATATATTAATAATAAAATAAACTCTAATGTGTAACGAATGGCAAAAAGGCTGACAATAGTGCGCACTCTTTTGGCCATGTGAACACTTAACTAGTCAGTCTGCCAGCTCAGTGATCAAAGCAGATGCCAATGTCCACGTGTGTGCGAAAATAGCTATTTTGTATAGTATTGACTATTTTTGATGTAATGGTAACTGTACTCAATTTGAATGTGAATTTAAAAAATGATATTAAAATTATCGGAGCTAACCGCCGAAGTAATTTTTTAGTGTAGGTTATAAATGAACTTAATTTAGTTGCTATAAAGGTTTTTTTTTATAGCAATATTCTTTAACACAAAAAAATATTTCATTTCCTTCCGTTTCGTGTTAAACGATTTCCACTGTTTCGTTTAGACCGAGTTTCCTCAGTTTGTGGAATGAGTTCAACGAGTCCAATTGTTCGTGTGAGTGGAGTACCTCAGAATGATATATTTTCTTCCTTTGCAGATTAATTTGGACATCTTCAACTACATTACAAGTAATCTCTAGCGGAAAAAGTTTTGAATTGGTCTCAAAGTTTCTTCTCGGATTGTTCGAAGTTTCACGAGTCTGGTGATTTGATCTTTTCCAGGAATAAACTATGTTACCCGTCTCAGAGTCCAATTAGTACGTTTTTGATTGTCATTACCAATGAGAATGACGTCTCCTACAGATACGGATGATGACTTCAGATGTTTTGGTCTTTGAATTAACGAACCTAAATATTCCAACCGTAATTTTTTCCAAATATCTTTCTGACGTTCAAGTCGATATTTCACTCTTTTATTGAGGCTTTTGTGATCTACTGTATCACAATCTGGTACTCCAATTTCCTTGATGTCTTGAAGGAATAACGATGGTGACAGAGGAACAAATTCTGAATCGTTTTCCGAGGTATATGTAAAAGGTCTTGAGTTAATAATTGATTCACAGTCGTACAGAACCGTGATCATATCCTCATATGACAAACAAGCACACTGACTCGAATCAACCGCTTCCCCCAAACACTTCACCAAAAGGCAGTAGGAGGGTTTAATTTCCATTGAATGTAATTCTCAGTTCCATTCTCGATAAGGCTTGAATATATCGCCTTCTCTCCCCAATCTACACGGGACAGATCCCGACATGATCATTATCAAGCGATTTTAAGCTTAACCTTACAACTCCCCAATACAATTAAGTTTATTCATCATCCAGGCTTCCAAATGATTAATTAAATGTATAAAATTTTTATGATTAAAAAGTATAATAAAAGAAGAGTTGCATATATAGACTCTTACCCATAATACTTAACTCACATAATAAACAATTCAAGTTAATAAGTTGCCGAATAATAGGTAAGTGAAAGCAAATGATTAATATAAAAATCCTCGGAGCCCATGAAAATTTTCTTTATGTAATTCTCATGGAAGATTAATAATGGACGTGCAATTTGATAAAATGCAAATTATGATTTAGAAATATGAGGTTGAGAAAATTTGCATTTTATTCTGTAATGCTATGGCGCAAGAAAAGTAAGAGTGCTATCATTTGAAGAATGATGAATGATGTACGGTCCCAAAGTGCAGGGACGTCTTAAGACTACTAGAGGCCCTGGGCCCCCAAGCTAAAGTAGATCCTAGGCGCATACACAAATGTAGGCTCAACCTATAACCTTAAAACAGACAGTACATAGCATATTTTGTCAAATACTCGTACAAACAATAACCCAATACAAATTAATGCATATGACTTACAATCGCACAAACCAACTGCTGCCTTTTGACTAAATGAGTAATGATGGTGTACAGTGGTAGGCACAAAGCTTTACATGGACTACGATCATCAAATATAGCTAGTGGACACATACTGTCCGAAATTCCCAGTTTTTCGGAGAATACAACCAGAAAAATTTGACCATTGAAATTATTCGAATCATGATCTTATTAAGGCTGAGTCGAGAACGAGATGAGGCCCACATTGCGGCCGAGGCCCTGGGCTTGGACCCAGTTGGCCCATGCCTTACTACGCCCCTGCCAGAGTGTGATGCAATAAGGGAACAAAATATTATTTAAAAAAATTATCAAATTACTTCAGTGCACAAAAACAACTTAGGCAGTTAGCACAGCAATATGAAATAGTAAAGATTATAGAATTATAACACAATACAAAGAAATGAGAAATAAGATGCAAGAGAAAATAGATAAATATAAAATGTCATTCAGAATTGACCTCTGAATAATATTTCAATGGTTCTTTCTGAATAAAAAGTAAACCTGAAGTTCTTTTCATTTATTTCAATAAATTTCGGGGGAAAATATTTTTGTGAAGTGCTCTAGACCAGTGATCCAACTCCGGTCCACGGACCGGAACCGGTCCGTGGATCAAATAGTGCCGGGCCGCCTAAAGAACATTAAACTATTGCTATTTTATTTAAAGTGGTCCATTTCTCTCGGATTTGCGCAACTTTCCACGGAAATCACTTATGTTCCACGTTAAATCACTTTTATTCATTTTTGGTGTAACTATATTTTATTCTGAAGGCATATTTATATATATAAATGTAACAAAATTAAAATTGTTAAATCAAAACAATCTAAAATATAAACAATCAACGTGTCCCACCCTCAGCGGGCCGCGGTAAAATTTATCAAACGTAGACCTGTCCGCAGCGATAAGGTTGCGGAGCACTGCTCTAGACAGTACCGCACACAGTTTTCCAAGAGGGGGTTAAAGGTTGAAAGTCCACCATTCTTGTATCATGCTCCTTTTGATTTTGGAGAACAAAAAACAGTAAAAAACTAATTATTGAATAAATAATTAGTATTAATTAATAAAATTAATCATTAAAAAACAAATATTTAATTAAATTTTACGTATTATATACGTAATATTATAATCAATCGGGAAAAAAATCAAGGGCTTGGGGGGGAATCCGGACCCCTAGGATACCTCCCCTTGTATGCGCCACTGGCTCTAAGATATCCTCCAAAAATTAGGCGCATAAAATTAATTTAATTTATAATTAGATCAGAATTTATTTTTTCAGTTATCTACGATTTTATTAATCTTGCAAGGAAATTAAGTTTTTCAAAAAAAGTTTCTAAGGCTGTCTTTACTGAATGTACGAGAGTCTGAACTAAACGCAAAGCATATTTTCGGGCAGAAAAATTTTTCGATTTCATGAAATTTGCAACGTTATAATTCATATACCTGTTTGCAATATAGCGTTTTTAAAAATCGAAAATATTCCATACATAATTTTTTTTTTTTACTTTTAATATGTGGAGGGATAGCTCATTTAGCATTACGGTATAGGAGAAAAAAATGTGAAACACATTTTATATCAGAAAAAATGAGCCAACTCAGATAAAAATGCGTAAAATGATAAAATATCCTGCTCTCTATTAGACAGCGAAGCCAGAATACAGGTTGCTCCAAAAATAACGATCGATTTCCATGAAAACACTGATTTCTTTCACAGGAGTTTGAAGAAAGGCTCTCCTTAGAAGAAAGAATAGCTATCGTTTCCCGGAAACCGAGTAGTAAAACATATTAAGGGTTTTGTCGGATCTATCAGTGAAAATACGGAAAAAGCCACCAACAAGGGCCAATATCAGGCTACTTGTGAATAAATTATCTGTAGCGTGGCGGATGAAAACATCCTGGACGACCATTAACATCTGACAATACCATCAAGAGAGTTCATCTGAATTTGTTCATAAGCAGCCTGATATTGGCCCTTTTGGGTGGCAGTTTTCCGATTGACAGCTGACGTACCTCTTCATGTGTTTTACCATCCAGTTTCCAGGAAAAGATGGCTATTCTCTCTTCTATGGCAGGGCGGCTCTAGGGCCGGACAAACGGACTTCTGCCCGGGGCGGCAATTGGATCGAATTTGACAAATATTTTTTCTTTGTTACAAATTTTTTTTATATATTTTCTGAAATATTATTGGGTGGGAATTTGGTATTTCATTTAATATATCTTATTTTGTACTCTGTACGTTTAATGTCAGTTTTCCTTTATATTGAGATTTGAAAGGTTTGAGGCGGCAGTACATGCTAAATCATGAAATTTGATGGGTTTACTCATCTTTTACTAGTAACTTTCTCCCCAGTCCGGAGTGGGGTCACAGCGGACACATTCTTTTTACCCATGCGATGATTTTATCCACCGATCAGCCATCCAAAAGGGGACAAGGGTAATTATTTTTTTGGTAGATAGAGAGCCTCATGAGGTGTTTTATATTAGTCTCGAGTGTGGTTACTACAAGTTAAAATAAACACTTGTGGTCCCTACTATCAATACTCTTTTTCGAAGAAATAGGCGATTCCTTCCCTAACTCGTTTCAAATAATAACAGGAAATTCTGATCTTAATTTCGAATTATTTGGTATTTTTTAAGATTTAAAATAATATATATATGCCATGCTGCCTTTTTGTTCGCAAAAATTATTCCAGTTTTATAAGTGTGTATTTATGTGAACAATTCATCTTTAACTATAATTTTTTGCTTTGGAGAGAGGGGGGGATTTTTTTATTTTTTCCCCGGGCCCCGTTTATAAAATTTCTTCAAACACCTGTGAAAGAATCAATACATTAGTGTTTTCATGGAGAAATGGTACTTTTGCAAAAAGAAAAAAAAATATATATATATACCAAATTCGCGTCTTATTCTTAAACATTAAGCAAAATAGAGCCTTAAGAATATTTTTAAAAATTTTTTTAAATGAATAGAATGAACAAAAAAGTCCCTAAAAACTAAAATGTTTTATTCTATAATTCATTTTAAATAAAACAAATTAAAAATTTAATAAATTTGTATTACATTATTTTATTAGTGATGAAAAAAGTTTCAACTATATTTAAAACTGAAAATTGTTTCACTTAATGCCTTTAAGAGATTTAAAAGAAGTTTTCTTGATTACTGTATTTGCTTCAAATAAAATATTTTTCTAAATTTTTAAAAGGGAAAAAAAAAAAAATAATCCAGTGAATATAAACAGAAAAAGTTTATATACACAAAATAAGTACTTGATATATTAATCATTGTTTTTAAAAATAAATTTAAAGATTTAAGAATTTTTCTTCCTTTCAATTAATCATTCGTAATAATTTTGACAACTTTCAATCCTATAGCAAAAGAATTTTTAATATATTTACACCACTTTTCTTTTTACATGGTTTTGAATTAACTACTGAAGAAAAAGGAACCTTTTTACAAGGTAAATTTAATCTAACATAATGGTGAATCTGATGAATAATTTTTAAATAATGATTCAAATGTGGAGTTAGTGTATCCTAAAAGTCCACAAACATGTGAATATTGTAGCAGAAATCTATTATTCGAAGAATCTTGATTATAAAAATAGAGTTGATATTTCAAAATATTTTCAAAAGTATCACTATTTTTTGAAGTAAAAAAAGTTCTTTATTTAAAGTTTAAAAGGTAAATTTCAAGTTTTAAAAGTTTTTACAGTTCTTTTTTTGGCTGTTTTTGGATAACAAATGTGCATCCCACAAGGGTGTACACCCTTGTTTCGTTTACAAATCTTGTTTTTTTTTTTTCACATGGTTTTTCTTAAAATGTATCAGAAATGTCAAAAGTAGGTTTGTAAATGTGTATATATAATTATTACACTTTTAAAGTACTATTATTAAACATACTACAATTATTTAAGAAATTTTAAGTTGGCTCATACTTTAAGTATATTAAGCCACATTAAATCTTTAAGGAAAATCACTTAAGTGTTGTAGTAATAAATAAAATCTTCAAACTGTTATAAGTGCATAAATATTTTATTTTGCATTTTTAAGTACAGAGGCATTCATTTGCATAATCTCAATATCTCTTGACAAATTAACATGGTTATAGATATTTTATGAAACAAATGCTATACACTTTTCCCATTGATTTATTTGAACACAGAAAAATAGTCGCTGCAAGAATAAAATTTTGCAAGCAAAATTTTAAGTTAAAGATTCAAAACTATTATTTCTTTTGAGCAAATAAGTTTCCCAATATTGAAATTATGAATATGTTACAAGATAATCTGAATTAAACATTTGAAAGTCTACAATGTTTTTTAGAAAACTGGCAAAGACTATTCAACATTAAACAATATTTTTTTTAAAAAGGTATAAAAAGTTTCAACCTGAATATAAAAATATTCATCAGAAAAAACCTGCAGTAACTTATTTAGCATTTTTTCTTAAAGAAAAGTATTAGTGCATTAGATGCAAACAAATCATATTCTTGTTTTTAACAGATTTTCCAATTTAATAGCATCTGCAGCAAATTTCCTGATTCCATCAGATAGCTTATCACATGCCATGGGGTCATCATTAAGTTCCCATCTGAACTGAGCTTCATCAAGGGTGACTTTTTCAATATTCATGTTTTTAGCTGTAAAAAACGAAAATTAGTTAATATAAAAAAGAGAAACTCTTGTAATTTTCAATAAATATGAAGTTGTAATTCAACTTTATTTAAAACCCATAACGATAATTGATAATGAGAAGACATAAAATTAATGTATTCATTATTTTGAGAGATAGTCTATTGTTAGTAATATAGAAAGCAATTTTTTTTAATGTAAGGGGAGTTTAAATGACTGAATGCAAGAATATTGACAAGAATTTATTAAAACATTAAGTTATAAATATATTAAACTAATTGTACAGTATATATATAATTTATAAAATAAAATTGTTAGTGCACTCAAAAATAGCTATCAATAGTGCACTCAATAATAGTTATTTACTAGTATTACAATATTTGTGAACCATGTTCTAGTGAATTTACACAAGATCTTACTTTCCATTTTGAAATTTTCTCCCTGGGATGATTTTTAACCAAACCTCTTCTATACTATGATGAAATATTTGCTATTGTTTTGCTCTAGTAAAGATAATTTTAGCTAATGCTTCCTTAACACCCTGATTAGGACTGAAGCAAGATCTAACAAACTTGACATAAGTTTATCTCTGCAGTACATAATGTCACCTTTTATAGTTCTGATAAACATAATTCCTCACCATATTTCTAGTGTGTTGCAAAATAACAAATACCGTATTTTCCTGTATATAATCCGCAAAGCCTTTTTTTCCCCCGAGTAAAAAAAAAAACATTGTATAATCTCTGCGCTCGATAATCTCTGGAGCAGTTTTAAGCTAATAATCCAAAATTTAAACTGCCGACAATGAGTGTCACATAAGATAAAAAATATACAATATAATTAAAAACAGAAGTAAGAAATTGTACAGAAAACAAAATTTATTATGAAACGTCTTTTTAAACATGTATGATAATTTTTATGATAATCTCAATAAAACAAAAATATCCTTTGCTACTGCCATCTATGTTTTGAGTTGTTAAACAAAACATTTTGCACGTGGAAAAAATCTTTTTTAATTTAGCAAGTTAACAGCACAAAAATTAAGATCGATACTGCTTTCTCATTGTCTTTCTTTTAAAATCCATTTATTTATTTCTTCCTCTAATTCTGGCCAGTGAGGTTTTCCAACGATGTTTGGCTCTTTAACGCCGCATCACAATTTTCGAAGTTGAGTCTTGTTTTTCCCCGAAACAATATTCGATTACGTCAACGTTGAAAAACCTTGCAGCTTCCCGATTTGGTAGCCATCTCTATAGTTTTAACTTGAAGTTTGCATTTAATTTACAGCTTTGCTTCAACATGATGAAAACTTTCAAGGACGTAATAGCTCTATTCAAGAGAAAATTGGAAATGGCCAGCTACTAGTAACTGTTTTTTCCTTCCGAGGAACCGAATTCGTTCTTGAATGTAATTGGACAAAAACTAGTTATGGTTGAACTTTCAGTAGCCGAGTCATGAAAGCGCCATCTATTATTTATTTTATAAAACATAAACGGCATTTCTTTCAAAACTTTATTGTTAGCTTTTCTGATCTAGAATGTATTTTCTCAGATAATCCGCGGATTATATACAGGAAAATACGGTATGTTAAGTAGCACTTTTCAATGAGCCCAGTTATGTTTCACCTTGTTTTTTGCCAGAATATGAGGGGCATTGTTGACAAAATCAGTCAATTATGTATGTAATAAAATCCTCTCATAAAGGGTTCAAGAAATCAAAAGATTGATTTAATGAAATATTATACCTTTCAATTAACTTTCTCATATCTATACATTTTAAAATATTGCATATCAATCTAGAAAAATTAAGAACTCTTAAAATTAATAAAAATTCTTCCTAGAATTTTAAAAATTTAATGAACCTTTTAATTTTATGTAACTGATCTACAGTATTATGTCTTTATAAATTCAAAAATTTTATGATTTGCCATTTATACATTAAAAGTAAACAAGAGGATTTAATAAAACAATATACCTTATACTGCTGATAATGTGCTATTATCAATACTTTCAAATTTAATACTACAAAAATAAAATTTTACGATAGCTTTTAATTAGAAAGTTTATTTATTCTATTAAGTTGATACATTAATTTTCAGAACGTTGGAATGCGTGTGGTAAGTATTTAAATTAAAACATTAAAAAAAAATGTACAAGTTCTTAATTCTTAGAATCATAATATTTATTCAATTATCTTTAAATTTTTAAATTACTAATTTAAAGCAGATAATTTTACAATTTTCTAAATGATTTTATACATTAATTATCAAGTATTGCCATTAAATCTTGTCACTTAAATGAAAATAAAATTTTTTAATTGAAGATTTAAAATAAATTTGGACTTAATTAAGATTAAATAAAATCTCTTAAACAAAGAATGATTAAAGAAAGTATGAATATAAATAAATGTATTAATTACTAAGAATGTGATGTGTTTTCAACATACATGAATGACTAATTTTCAAAAAAATTTTCCATAGAAATTTATATGAATAGATCTAGTACAACATGTTAACCAGTTTTTTAGTCCTTCAAGAAGGTAATAACAGAAAATTTCTATGCAATACTTTAATATTTTCTTTAAACTATAACATACATTTCTGAAAACCAATTGAACATAGTATGTCTTAAATAAAACATACTTTTTTAAAAATAACATGTTGATACAGTTAAATAGAACTGGTTATTGAAGATTTCATTCATGAATTCTAGATAATTTCATAACATTGTTTACATTGAACAAAGTAAAGATGAGGAAAAATAAATAACACATGGGAAAATTTTAACTTATATTTCATTCTCGTTATTTATAAGCAATGAAGACAGTCAAAAATTTAAAAATAAATTTTTCTTAGTTATTAGTGAAAGATATTCTATGTAATTGTAATATTTATATAATAGTATCAGAACTGATTTTATATGCTGTCATTTTATTTATGTGTATCAAAAACAGACACACATGTTAAATTATTTTTAAATTTATCTGATAGATAAAAATTAAAACAAAAATGATTTTTAAAATGAATATTCTCAATAGGCAATATCTATCAAGTAGCTATAACTATTTTATTTCAATTTAAAATAAAATTTTTCCAGTTTAAGTGTATTAAAATATTTTAAAATACAAAAGTTTTATTAAAACTGCAAGTAGTCTACGCACCAGTTTCTGTGCTCAGATACTGACGGATTTCATCATTAGAATTAGCCAACTCTTGAAGAAATTTTGGGCTAAATAAACAAATTATAGTTAAAAGAACATCTAAAGAATAAAAAAGGTAAAATTAAGAGTTATAAAATTATATTAAATTATATATAACACACAAATATGTAAATTGAACATATATTTAAGACGAAAGAATTGGTAGTTTTATAATTAAATTCTATTTCAATTTGAAACTACTCATCTCACAAATATCTTATAAAATTTTATATGTGATCCTCATACAAATATAATGGTCAAAATGTTTAATCAATATTCTAAATTATATAAGAGATTAAAGTTAGTTACATAGGTTACAAATTATCTAAAATAATGTTTAATTTTTCTTTTGAAATTTTACAACAATTTACTTCAACCAACATGAAATGATCAAAACAATTTTAATTAAGAAGTCTATGCAGATTGGTTATGCACCTCACAATACCAATTCCTAATGTTTGTCCCAATTAAAGATTAAATGAAATAAAACCAATTTGCATTTACATACCTATATTGTTTTCTAATGAAACTTAATTTATATATTCAAAACTTTTCCCTTATAGATGGTTAAGAAATGCTAAGCATCATTCAATTATGAGAATTAATTTTAACATCTATAAGAATACAAACCTCCTCTTAAAACTAGGGTTTTCTTAATCATGCATTGAATAAGGAATATATTTCATGTTAAATGTTTAAGACAAAAATAACACAAAAGTTTTCTTTAAGGTGAATGATTTACTTTTGTTTGAAAAATTTCTAATATAAATACATAAAACTGTGACTAGAAATATAATAAACATTTCCAAAACACATATAGAGTGAGTAGTTACTCATATGATGAAATTGACCTCAAATAGAATGTCAATACATGGATGAAAAAAATAAATAAATGACTTCTGAATAAACACGAATTTGAAATTTTTCCAACACACACACATAACACTTTAAAGATATAATATCCATGATTCACATATCAAGTCATTTCAGAGTTTATAAATTACTTTTTATTAGCAATCATTTTAACATGCTAAATTCTTTTGTTGAAAAAGTTAAACAAAAGGAAAAATAGCAAATGGTATAAAACTGTTCCTAGAGTCAGTTTTTTTTAATGATAATCATAATTCCTTGAAAACTGTTAAAGAAACTGTCAGTCGTCATACACAGTTTTTTTAAAATCTAATAGACAAATGAAAGATTTGGTGATAATACAAACAAAGACATTGTCAAACCAATCACAAATATACTAATTTTTAAAATTTATATATTTTGTAAAACAAAATATTTCATAAATGGAAAAAATATAAAAATTGTACACAAGTGTCTTTACCCAAAAATTTTAATTGCAGATTAAATTTTTATCAAATAAATTAAAATGTTTCAAAGTTATGAACATAGAGCAAGAACAGATTGAATTTGTGAACCATAGATATCCGTACAGCTGCTTCTTAAAATTAAAAATCCTTCAAAAGAACAATGCATAAATTTGATAATTTACAAACTTACTACACTCACTTCCAAAAGTTAAGCACGAAGATGTAAAATACAAAAAAATCAACAAATACTGCTTTGACTGACACAAAGTTTGGCAGTAAAGTAGCATATATATTTATACATAAAACAAAATCAATTATATACAGAAATGAAAATATTAAATTTTTATAAGTTATCAGATAATGTCATAATGGAGACTTAAATAGAATTATGTATAAAGTGAAAAAAACAGCATAAAATGAAAAAAAGGACATTAATAGGGTATGTGATCCCCCCCATCATCTGTATGCAAAGTTTACACCTTTTGAGCATGCTTTCAATTAGGTGGTCAACCACCGCAGAATTAAGCAATCGCCATTCTTCTTGTAGAGCAGTTTCCAGCTCAATAAGAGTGGCTGGAGGTGGGAAACGTGAAGATACAGCACAGCCGAGAGCATCCCAAAGATTTTCAATGGGATTAAGGTCAGGCGAATATGCTGGCCATGCCATATGCGCAATCCCTTCACTCTCCAGGTAGTCATCGACGATGTCAGCTCTATGGGGACGTGCGTTATCGTCCATTAAAACAAAAGTAGGGCCAACTGCTGCAGCATACATTCTCACAATGGTTTTTAGGACTTCATCTCAATACCAGACAGCCATCACAGAACCCCGTTTAAAGATGTGCAGGTCGGTGCGGTATCCTAATGAAATCCCTGCCCACACCATAATGCTTCCGCCTCGGAATGTGTGATGTTTTGGAGCCAATTGTGTGTTCCTTGTTTATGCCATATCCTTATACGCTTGTCATCTGGCTCCAGAGCAAATCTTGACTCATCAGTAAACATGACATTGCCCCAGTCAGACACAGTCCAATTGTCATGTTCCCGGTACCACTTTAATTGTGTCCCTCTTGATTGGACGGATAGAGGAACACACACTCGAGGTACCCGGTCATACAGTCCATTCATATGTAATCTTTGGCGTACAGTAGCTGCAGATATAGCCTTACCAATGGACGCTGTAACCATAGGTGTCACACGTGTGTAGGTCGCTCTGCGATTCTGCTTGGCTACAATAGCAATATATTGATCGTCCCTGGGGTTGTAACCCTTGGATGACCGCCTACGGGCCTTCAGACGACTGTCTGTGTGGTTTGGAATTGTTTCCATAAACATGAAATTACAGAATGATGAACGCCGAAGAAAAGAGCAACATCTGTGATCGACTGTCCTGCTTCAATGCGCCCCACAGCACATCAGCACTCAGAATCTTCTATTCGTTTTCTGGAAGTCATAGAAACACGTATGTCGTGAAAACAAATTGTACGAAAGTTTTAAACACCTTCTATCAGCACTTATAATCAACTTCTGTAACCCTTCATAAAGCTGTTTTCTTATAAGACTGCCCTTTTGGCATATTTTTTGACATGAAAGCACGATTGGCTGTTACCTAACATGTTTGCATACTTCCATCTACCTCTGCAGCAAATTGCATCCTCTTCAATTCTGATTGACTTCCGGAAATTAGCATTTTCATCTCCGTGCTTAACTTTTGGAAGTGAGTGTATAATTTCCTAATTATTATTAGAAATATTCAATCTCTGAAAAAGTTAAGAATTGCAGAAAAAATTTAATTCCCTTAACTGAAATTTAACTTTAAACCTGTTATATACTTTAAGAAATTTTGTAGGATAATTGAAAAGGAAAAAATATTTCAATTACTTGATGCAGTGGAAACTATAAAAATTCCATTTTTTGTGACAGTTTTTTTATTCAATTCAGATCAATTGCAAATTTACGTAAAAGAAAAGAAATGGGGAAATTACCTATTTTTTCAAGAAATATCAGTTTTTAATTTTTAAAAACCAATCTTTAACTTAATGTACACTTCTAATTCAATTAAAAGGAAATTTATATATATAGTGTACAACACTATAATTAAACTTACCTAATGGTTAATAAGTCACAACCAGCCAAACATTTTATTTCTCCAACATTACGGAAAGAAGCTCCCATAACTACAGTCTTGTAGTTAAACTTTTTGTAATAGTTATAAATTTTAGTCACACTAATTACACCAGGATCATCCTTTGGTTCAAAAGACTTCTGATCTGTATTGGCAACATACCAATCCAAAATACGACCCACAAATGGAGAAATCAATGTGACTCCTGCTTCAGCACAAGCAACAGCCTGTTTATGAAATAATTTTTGTAAGAAAGACTTTAAATTTTCTTGGAAATTAAAATCCAAAATAATACAATGCAATTACAGATTTTAAAAAGGGTTTTTTAAAATGAAACCAGATCTCAAACAATGTGACTTGAACTAGAATTTGTAAACTTTATTAAACAGTTATTATATAGAGTAAAACCAGTAGAAGCAAATTACATTTTTTTTATTGGTATATATATTAGTCACATTTTTTAACATTAGTTCTAGGTTTCATTTTTTAGAATGATACAATCTTGATATCCATAAAAGAAATATAGTAAAGTAGAATATTTTTTACCTAGAGATACTTAGTCATTCATTTAAAGGATAAAATTATAAAATACATTTTTAATTAATTGTTATTTTTTAAAAAAATAACATTATTCATCTGAAAAGTTTTATATACTGATATTTGCTTAAAGTAAATTGTTTACTACAGAAATACAGAAAATATAATTTTGTAAATGTTTCTGTTGGAAATTGAAGAACTAAAATAATTACGTATGAGGAAAATATGTATTTCATACTACTAAATATTTACACAGTATGATTTTTAATTAAAAATCATAGCATATTTAATTTTTAAGATTGAAACATTGCTTAAAATAATATTGAGAAAATTAAACTTTAAGTAATTCAATAAAAAACTTTAAGTAATTCAATAATTATTTCGCATAATATTTACATACAAATTACTTTATACTGTGAAAATATGCCAAGATAAAAAAAACTATGCACAAAAAAATCTTTCCCAATAATTAACAACTGAAATATTTTTTTGTGACCTATTCAAAATACAATTTTTTCAAAATGATAAACATACATTAATATTGTGTCTTGGATTACAAGCCTCACTAACATTGAAACAACCGTTTCAATAATTTATACATCTTGTAATAAAAAAAAAGTTAAATCTACATAATCTACAAATTATTCAACATGTTTATATGTAGAATAATTAGTATAGACCAAGGATGGCTAACCTGTGCCACGGCAGAGTTGTAACAATGGCACACGTGAAGACTTATTGAAAATATAATTAAAAATAGCATTTGTTTAAAATAATTTTATTAAAATGAGGTTGTCTCAGACAAAAAACCTCAAAATTTTAAACACAATTAACCGAATTACATTAAAAAATTATGTACAGAATACTTCTTTCTTGTTGTGTGCACTGGTTTTCCAAATGAAGTGCACTCTCAAGAATTTTAAATCAAGACAGCACGTTTTAAAATACCTATAGAAGAAAACAATGAGCTGCTCGGTGAGTGCTTGCTACTCAAAAATGAAGACCAGCTATGGAATTAAGCTGATATTATAGGACATTTAAATAATTTAAATTTAAGATTATAGAGAAAAATTGCATTTTACTCCTACCCTAGATGGTCATATATCTTTTGTAAGCAAACTTTTGCACCTTTATCTCTATTTTGAAGAGAAAAAAAAAGTTTGAGCATTATTAACTATTTACCAAAGTTAATAATACCTTAGCTATAACAGATTAAAAAAATTTTCATTTTGCAGTATTCAATCAGTGCTAGGTTGGATGCTTTTCAAGACGATAATAAAAAGTACTGATCTTTTCATAAATTCTTTTTCAATTTCTCTACAAGACAATTGTGAACCACCTGAAGTTCAAATTGGAATTATTAACCTACAGCACGAAACGAGATTTGAAAGCAAATATGACAGTGCCAGTTGATCCACTGGGCACTTGGGGCGGGTGCCCGGATAAGCTGGACTTAACCAGATTTTCTGGTTATAAATTTCGATCCTCCAGCACCAAGGGGGGCCCCGTAGATCTTCAGTGCCTAAAATGAGCTTAAACCGGCAATGAAGTATAAGGAATTTGTTTCAACTCGAGGGATCCAAATTATATTGAATGTTGGAAATTTGAATCGGCAGGCAATTTTTCCAAATTTACATGATTTGGCTGTTAGATATTGTAGTTTTGGATCAACATAAGTTTGTGAATAAACGTTTTCTATTACAAACATAATACATATAAAATCATAATATCACTCAAAATTAACTGATGTACACCTAAAACAACCTAATTTTATTAGCATCTTCAAGAATTAATCCTAATACAGATGACTTGGTAAAAAAACTACAAATTCAAAAGCCACATTAAGCAAATACTGACTGTTTAATAATAAATTTGAATTAAATGTTTAAAGTTGCTCATTTTTATTGTATACCTAAAAAAAGTTCATAAAAATTAAACAAAAGTTTAACAATAAAACCTAAGTATTTGTTATATTATTTTAAAATTTTCTCTTAGACTTGCATAAAAAATATTTTATTTGCGTAAAAATCTCATAAGCAAATACGAAACATTTTTTTCCCTTTTATATATCTTTTTGTTTCTTGGAAAAGTTGTAAGTGGCATGCTTAATGATTTAATATCAGATAATGGCATTCTTACCAAAAAAGTTGGCCACCTCTGGTATAGACAAATAATTTAATGTTAAATAATTAAATAAAAACAAATGATAAACTATAACATTGAAAGTGAAAAGACTGTTCATTTATTTCTTTTTTATATACAATCATTGTCTATTCTAAAATTATAACAATGAGAAATTCAAGTATGTAGAATAGGATGTAATTTATATTGAAAAGTAAATTTTATATAACATGTATTAAAAATATAGTTACTAGTTTTGAAATATATATATATATAGTTTTTACCTGAGCAAAATTGAAAAGTAATGTCATATTGCAATGAATCTGATATTTTTCTTCAAGAATCCTAAAACGTTATAAATTTTTGAAAATTACTTCAAGGAGATAAATTTTTTTATAAAACAATATCTTTTCAATATATATTAAATTTTACATTTGAAAATATAACTAACAAATTGATATATTTTTAATGAAAGGAAATATGAATCGCATTAAATATTTCAAGGATGATGCAATCAAACCAGTTCAATAAATCCAATTAGTATTCAATTCCAATAATATATTCAATTAAGATGATTGTTATATAAAAATTACATTAAACAGTATTTAATATTGATTTTCTTTAAATTTTTAACAAAAGTTTCAGATTTAAAATGATTTCCATAAGAAAATTTAATAAAAAGCTCAAGATAAAATTGACAGTAAGATTATAATTTAAAATATATATTTGTATTAAATGTGTAAGAAATTAATGTAAATAAATTATGACAGTATTTATAAAAAATTTAATAAAAAGCTTTATTTTAGCTTAAAAGTTTTAATCACAAGAAAACTTTTGATTTAACATTTGTATGTTATATATACACAAATATCTACATAAATGCAGGGAGAAATAATCTTCTCAAAAACAAATGGATTATATTACAAAACATTTAAATTAAAAATTCTATTTTAAATATAGTATTTGTATGAATTTCAGAATTCTCCTAAAAAAGTCAAACTTTATAAATTTAACTGAAAATTCATTGTGTTTTTCAAAGCAAAAATAAAATTACTCATTAGAAATGATTCAATGACAACAAACAAGTATAGACATAAATTTTAAAAATATTAGAAAAGGAAATCTTACTTTGCAGCTTGAATACCTTCCCAAGTTGAAGCCAACTTAATAAGAATGCGATCTTTATGTATACCTTCTTCTTCATACAATTTAATTAGATGTCTTGCTTTTTCAACAGATCCATCTTTATTGAATGATAGCCTAAAAAATTGAAAAGATATTAATTATATAGCAAATATATTTACTAAGGGGTAGTTAAGAGGGTGTTCAATGATCTCCCCACACCTCCACTATTTAATGTTAGCAGCAACAATACAACAATTTACAGTTCAGAAAGATTTTTAATTTTTCCTAAAAGGTTTTTATTTAGTTTGTTATATTATAAATGTATATCATTCCTAAAATATTTTACTATAAGCAATTTTACTTCAGATAATTATTTACATAATGAATGGCAATATCAATGCAAAAACAAAATAAGAATTCTACCTTATCCATCTTTTATTAATTAAAACTAATTTTTGAAGAGTAATTTTTAATTTTTTTATAATGTACATATATGCAGAATCAATAAAAGGTGGATTAAAGCCAAATTTCTTTAGAGATTCACTGAAATAGCAAACCCCAAAATTTTTAGATATGGAGAAATTGATTACATGTATTTATATCTAAATATACTAAGCTCCTTAGAATGCCAAAACTGGCTCTGTTGGAACTGTAGAAAATGCAACTAATTCTATACATAAAGGGGAATATTACAGATTAGGTTCAAGAAACATGCTTTGACATAACAAGCACAAACACTAGTTTAAATAGAGCCTGTGTTTTACTAGAAAGAAAACTTTAATGTGGTTCTCTGGTTAGCTTGTAGCATTGTTTTAACTGTCCAGCTATTCTTGCTTCTACAAGAAATAGGGGTCCTCTTTTCATCAACAAATCTCTATGTGAACAATATGGAACAGATTGCCAGAACAGTCATCTGGGTCCATGATACCATCAGATTTGGTCATGTTATGGATACAACATCCTCCTCCGATGAATTTGTATGGTTCTCTTATCTGATCAGTTTAATAGAAGGAAAAGAATTGTAGAGCACATGACTGCTACACAAGCACTTAAGAAGCTTAATGCAAGTGGTGAATCTGATACATTCAAAGATGGTATGCGACTGTAAGATGCTAGAATCCAAGGATAGAAATTTATTTTTTGTACAAAAATCAAAACTGAATTTGTATCAACTCTTACAGAGTGCTGATTAAAAAGCTAGCAGTGATGTGGTGCTTTATGGTTCTTGCAGTCTAAATGGTACCTCATTTAAGGCGAAGTATTGAACAAATTTTGCCAAAAGAAATGACAAAAGTGCACATTGTTACAGACAGCTCCTGGCTACAGTTGTATCATGCAGTATGAGATACTAAGATACCATCACATCAGAAACATTCTTGTAAAGGAACTATGTATTACCATAAAACTACACAAAGAATCATGTGTGCCATGTGTTTATGACAAAGCATACCAGTTATCATTTTGCTCCAGGAAAAAAAGCCTCCGATGCTGGCACACTAATTTTGGTCAATATTTGTAGACTATTTGACCAGTCTTTAAAGAAAATCTTCTTGGTATTCAGTTTCATGAAATTTCGTAATGTAACATTGTAAAACAGAAGTCAAAAGTAAAAATGTGTAAGTTGCTCGGTTGCACATGCTCTAAGATGTTGGGATATTCAGTGAAAAAAACTCCATGAAAATAGTGAAATTTGATAACAAAGATTATCAGGCAGTTTTACATTCAAAAGAAATCATCTAAAGGCTGACAACACCTCACATTCCAGAATAGAATGGAATCTGTGAACCACAGTTGAAATTATCAGAACGATCAAATATGCAAATCTTGAAATAGTTAACTTTGCAATTCATTAAGTAAAACTCTAGTTCTTGCCATTGAGTACACAGCCTGTCTCTTTAGACTTTCTCTGCTAGTTGTATAAATTAGTATCAACACACACACTTTAGAAAAATTAAGCACATACACACAAGTAAAAGTAATGCACAACATTAATACACATAAGCCAAATAGCATTTTGTAATTAGGTTAGAAACATTCATATGCAATTTTATAAAAAATCCAAAATTTAGAAATTTTTCAGCTATGGTATTAAATATATATATATATATATATATTCTGAAGACAAAGAATAGGAAATCATAATTCAAAATAAAAATTATATTTTATGGCAAAGAAGTGTGAAACTTTTATAAATGTTGAAAGAACTTTTAAAAAATGTATCAAAAACAAAGCATGAAAAATACACTTGCATTATATATTACAATCAAATAAATTTTTTAGTTTAGAAATAGAATATGTAAAATGGTATAAATATATTTGACAACTACATTTTTAATCATAAAATTATATTAAACGTAGAACTCTATTTTAAAGCATGTATTTTGCGTTATTAATTGAATCAATAATAGTGAATACTGGTGTAAAAAAAATCACTGTAGTAATAATTGTTTAAAAAATACATTCTTGATATAACTCTAGCATTAAGTACAATTAATTCAATAAAATGAATTATATTTCATTTGTCAAGTTACAAATATTTTTGGAGTACAAATACAAATTTCAGATTATATCAGTCCATCATTTTAAAGGCACAAAGAAATCAAGGGAAACAATTACAAATTCATTTTACCTAGCATCCACTTCAGTAGAGACACGGCCAGGAATGATTTTTAGAATTTCACAACCAAATAAAACAAATAGTTTATCCATAGCAGAGCTGATTTGTTCCTCAGTTGTTCTGAAAATTTAAATACATATTTGTAAGTGAAATCAATTAATTTTATCATTTATAATATTCAATATGAGAGGTAAAAAATAGATTTTGTAGTCATTAAAAGTTAAACATTGAAATAATTACATATATATAAATGAATCAAATTAGCATCAAGTCGCTGTAAATCTAAAAACACTAAAATATACACTTTCAAATATTCAAGTATCTTAAAACAAGATTGTTTATAGAAAAAAAAGAAGGTCTTGCATGAAATTATTTGGTACTTGCATATTATTGCAACAATGCCAATGTTCAAGATAACTTGGCAAATTATCTTAAATGCAATTTTGCATGCGCTGAATTGGTAATCATATGGTTTGTTTCATATAATGTCGCCAATATGTTGTGATAATATGGAAGTACCAATTATTTCTATAGGATGATATACAATTTGATGTATTAACATGTTTAAATGATTTCTTTATTTTTAATATAGTTAACTATGAATTATATATAAAATTTTACTAAGAAAAAACAACTTTACTTATACAGTCAAATTTTAAAATTTTTTAACTATAATTAACAAAATGATTGATACAAAAATTATATAGTTCAAATTATAAGAAATATTTTTAAATTTGTAAGTGCGGTATTAAAATTCAAAGCCATGCATAAGTTTTAGGTATATACTTATTAGTTACAGGGACCGTAGTGTGATGAATGCTTTTTTACGAGTTGGAACCAACACAAATATAGGCAATATTATTCAATGACACATTCACCACAAACACAATGATAAAACAGAATTTGCTGTGCTTGGTTTCATGGTCCCTATAACCAATAAGTACCTAACTTTGAATATATATTAATTAGTACATATATAATTTGAATATATTAGTACATATAATATTACCGTAGTTTTGAGAGTATAAGATATAAAATCCTTTACATATTTATAAAAAATTGATTTTTTTAAGATATCTTTTTAAGTGTTATTTCTTACTGATATATTGCACATTACCATTAACAATACATTAATGTCCTCCAACTCATAAATCAGAATCACTTAGTAAAAGTGACACTTAAAAATACATCCAGAAACATGAAGCAACTTCATGTTTTCCAAATTAAAAAAAAAATCTTTCTGTAACCATAATCAAACATCTACAACCACAAAATATGTACAACTCATTTCTTTGGTTCTGTTTATTCACTGAAACTTGGTAATTTAATACTTTTACAATTACAAGCATCCAAAACTTGAAATTTTTAATATCTTAAAAAATCAATTTTATTTAATATGTAAAGAATTTTACATCTTACATTCAAAACTGGTTAACATTATATGCTAATATATATTCAAAGTTTGGTACTTATTGGTTATACTGCAAAACTAATGAATGAGAATAAATTGAATACTACATATTAAACTAGAAATTAATACATTTTAATTAAAAAGGTTGGTCAAAAGTTGCAAAACAAATTTAAATTATACATCTTAAACCATAAAATTAAATGGATAAATTAGAATGAAACCTAATAATTTGTTATATAAAATTAAATTCAAACGATAAGGATACAAAGCCAATGGAATGTTACAATGACTTAGTACATTTTCCTCAAGTATAAGAAACCTGCATTTAATCATTTCCTTCTCTTTTTTGTTACATTTTATTATTAGTGAAGCATACTTCTTTTTTTCTCAGCAGCTATGGACTTACTTTCCATGAGATTTTCCATAATTAACAGCTTTTTCAATCAAATGTTGATAATGATTCAATTTTGCAGCGGCTAATATAAGAGATGGATTTGTCGTAGCATCTGTGGGCTTATATTCTTTCATAGCTAAAAAAAAAAAAAAGATTTTTACTTATTTAAAATACAGAAAGTATAAACATTTTAAAAATTTTACTTTCTACTATATATATGAAACGGTGCTAATTTACAGGATTAAAAAAAAACGTCTATCCATATAAAATTTTCAATATATTTTCATTCACATATTTTATTTTTCGCGACGGCATACATTTAGACATTTGAGTATGTCAATATGTATTGAACCTTTGACCATGCTATAAAAATGAAAACGAAACCCGCTAAGTAACGAATACAAAAATTTGATTAATTTTTAAACACAAAACTTCCATATTTACCATCGAATTCCCCAGTGTCGGCAACAACAGTTGTCATTTTCTTAAGTTGTTCCAAAGAATTCATGTTGTAAGCTTTAAATTGGAATTAATAAATGATATACCTAATACTTCCGTGTTCAAATAAACCGTTCAGCTACTCCCTATTTACTGACTGTAGCGTAGTTCTACCGAGTAAAAATAAACGCCGCGCTACTCTGCCGGTCTGACGAGAAGGAAGGACATGCGCAGTATCGCAAAAAATGGAAGCTCAAAACGTGGTTTTCTCCTATAGTTTGATATTACGCAATCAATATCACAGAAGCGCCTTCTAAATAGGAACTGAACAGAATGAAGCAATGAAATGGAGCTTAGCAAACAACCGAATGCAAGCTCTATTTAAGCATGATTTCAAAACCTTTCAAATTTCGAATTGCCTAGTTTTGCTTCGAATACTTCCCAAAAGTGATATGAAGAACATTTTTAGCCATGTGGGCCCGGAATCAAAATTCCTTAGGGGCCCTTTAGCAGCCCCTTAACATTTTAGATTGTCTTGCTTACACATGTAGGGACCCTTTTAGCTTGAGGGCCCGTATCATTGATACGGTTGATACAGCGGTAGCTATATATATGGCCTTGAGTAAATCCATTCTGCAGGGGATACAAATTTTGAATCAAGTTCTTTAATAAGGACAATTGAACCATTTCTTGATTTCACAAAAGATGTATTTCCCCCAAAGAATTTTTTATTTTATTTTTGACAACTTTTGGTGACCATTTTAATTTTATTATAATAAAAATATATAATATTAAGTTTATTATTATTATTTTTTGTCTAAATTTAATTTTTCAACTCTTAAAAATCATCAGATTTTTAATGCTTTTAAGGAGCCCGGATAAGCTGGACTTGAACAGATTTTCTGGTTATAAATTTTGATCCCCCGGTGCTAAGGGGCGTATTTCTTCTGAGCCCAATGAGGACCCGAAATGAGCTTAAACTAGCACTGTTCAGGAACGTCTATAAAATGTGTACATTAAATATTTCAAAATTTCCTTACCTTTTTTAAGCATTAAACACTTTAAAGGTGGATTCAAAATGTTTTATTTTCATATTATAGGGGAAAAAAGGGGGCCAAGAGGGCCAAACCTACTGTGCCCATTTCAGTATACGTGACCGTAGGCACTGAGGTGCATGAGTAGATGTTCCGGTCAGGGGGTCAGTCTGACGCGAAACCCCCGGTGTTTAGTTCCCAAGCAAACCTGGTACTCATTTATCGACCCACTGAAGGATGAAAGGCTGAGTCGACCTTGCCCAGCCCGGGGTTTGAACCTCGGACTTGTGGCGTGGAAGCACGATGCACTAACTACTCAGCCACTGGGTTTCTGTTTTACAAAATGGTGGTAAAAATATTCACATAGTTGTGTTAAGTACTACAAGTAAATGTTATGATTTTTCTTTCGTTTTCTTACACTAAATAGATAAAGCTTGCACACGCAGAATATAAATGTACGCTTCTACTATTTTAAAATCCGAATTTTGCTATAAAGACCACAAGTAAAAAAAATATGGATTATAAGATACTTTAGAAGACAAGAGTTTTTATAAATACCAAACATTGAAACACTTAATTTTTTTCTTTCATAAAACAAAAATTTCAAGTCTTGAAATGGTAAATAAATAGAAAAAATTCTGTGCCAATTTATACATTTTAATGTCATACATTGTTATACATTTACAATTTATACATTTATGCGTAATTAACATGAATTAATATCACATTGGTTGTTACATCAGGGCAATTGGCGATGAACTTTGTACTTTAGAATTGCGCATTAAAAAAAACGAGGATGACACCTAAAGTGTGTGGAACTTCACTCTCCCAGCTTACATATACAACGGGGAAATTCTAGGGACTTGTTTCTCTTTATATGCTGCATCCTTTCTTCCAACGATCGTTGTGCCCGAGCACGAAGCGAGCGAGCTCTTGACCGGTGTTATTTCTGTCCAGTCATAGATTTGAGTCCTGATGCCATGGTAAACTGAGTGTGTACAGGGGTTGAAGCACGTTTAAAGTATCCGACTGGTTGCGACAACTTTTTTTTAAAAAATAGAGATATGGGGATTTTTTGTGATTTTTAGATTTATTTAGTATATTTTAAGGAGAAAATCCTAAAATTAAAAACAGAAAAAAAGAATATTATTATTAAAATGGGAAAAAACTGGGGCGAAAATGTGCAAGAATTTACATAAACGGCGTCCGCTCTGTACAAAAATTTTATGAACAAATTCTCAATTTTTCAATTTTGATGTGTTACTTTGTTATTCATGTTTGAAATGACCTTCAGAATAAGAGATATTTTAACTTCTACAAAAACTAGAGCACTTTATCTTAGCTATTATACGAAATTGCTTAAAAAAACAGTGGATATATTCACATAAAGAAATGTAAATTTTGTAATAAAATAGTTATTGATAAATCTGAAAGTTAAAATGCTTCAACTGTTGTACAGAACATACACACAAAATTTCAACAAATTATTTTAAAAACTTGTTGAGCAATCGCTGTCCCCGTTTGAACTTTTCGAAAAAGAACACATTTTAAAGTTTGACATCTTGTGTTAAGTTATGGCATCTGCTTTTACTAAAACACCTGTAGTTTTTGTTCTAATGAGTGGAAAATAAAAAAACTCGGTATTTTTATTAAGATAATAAGATGGCCTATAAAATAAAATCATAAAAAAATTTGACAATTTTTGAAAAAAAAATCATGATTTTAGGGTAGTTGGATATCTTAATCTATTCAGGCTCAAATACCTGAATTGGTTTTGAAATTTGAAGAGGGGGTTGATCAGGTGTTGTCCTTGTCACTTGACCGGCTCAAAACCATGAGATTTATCACCAATAGAACTCGTGTTGCGTCAAAATGCGATGTTGATAAAAATCAATCCTTAATTATTTCCCTGATGAATTTTTAGTAGAATCAAGATATGAACCTTATGACTATTTGACTACCACGGTTGAGATTAGAAGTGAACCTGGTGAAGGAGTTCATTAAACTCTTATAAGGAGATTTTGATTAACTCTTAAGGTATCCGACTACGTTCGGAACCGTGATTTTGCAAAAGCTTATAAATGGATAATATTTATGATATTTAGCATCACTTATATTAGAAAACGTATATAAAATTGTTTTAAGAATATTATGACAATAAAAATTATTTAAGTACAATATTTTGACAAAAAAGGAACATAGAATGACCAATTTTCAAAACATTCTCTATTTATGAAAAATGCTTTATTATGATAATATTTTACCTGTATATATCTCAGACCTCTGTACAGAGGCTTAACTAGAATTTTCGAAATATATAATTTAGAAGTGGGTTTAGCCATGTTTTACGACAACAGAGGGGAGAAATTTTAAGAAAAAAAACGTCGATAAAATTATTTCAATGGGTTGTAACTCTGAAAATAATGGGAATTTTTCAAAATTCCTAGTTCAGACTCTCTGGAGATGTCTGTACCTTATATAAGCAAAATATTATTATTTTAGACGCCTATTTTATAAACGAAGAACATTTTGAAGAAAGGTTATTCTAAGTTAATTTTTTGCCAAAATATTGTATTCAAATAATATTTTTTTGTCATAATATCCTTAAAACAATTTTATACATGTATTCTTATCTAAGTGACACTAAATATCATGAAAATTATCTATTTATGCGCTTTTTTAAAATCACGGTTCTGAACGTGGTCGGATACCTTAAAGTACACATATCTACATATGACTACAAACATATGAATACCTACTTACAGTTATCAATTTGTTAAAGTTATACGTTCCGTTAAACATTCAAATTCTACACTAAAATTCTTTTTATCATTATATTCGAATGTTACATCGTTTGACTGCATGTTAAGGAAACGTCTCTTTCTTTGTTTTCAAGTTAAGAAGTTCGAAACTATAGAACATATTTTATCAGTATTGCATATATCAGAGAAATTATAAATGGCTAGTATATTTAATGTCTATATTTTGTGTGAAATTTCCGCTTTTAAATATTTAAGAAGTCTTAAAGAACAAATCAGCGTGGAATATGTGAAACCAAACTAAATATAAAAATTTAGTGAAAAATGAAATTGAAGTCCTATTTTTTCTTGTTACCAAGTAAGATTCCAGAATAAAATTGATTTGGCTATGTCCATTGTTTTTATTGTCGCGTATCCAAGCAACTTGAGAACTGTTCGATTTTACAAGGAAACTTCTATTCAAGATATCACCAAGTATGGAGTATGGTGTTGTATTTTTTTATTTGAGAGCCAGACATATATTCAAGTGAAAGTCTAGAAAAATTTAGTCAATATATTTCTAAAAAATGCAATGAATTATTTGTACGCCTTCTATGCAGTTTTAATTATTCCCTTTTATTTCTGCATGTTTTATCACGTATTAAAATCATATACACAAAACTAAATAATATCAAAATTAATTAGTTCAACTAATGCATTTAATGCACGTTATATAAATTCAAACCAATTTAAATTTAATTAACAATTCAATATATGTGTAATTAAATTACTTGCAATTTAAATAACATAACATTTACGTCAAATTAAAAATATATAATTCAAAATAATTTTCTGAATGTCTGTGCTTGAAGGTTTATTTTTTTTTTTCAGTCAATTGAAAAATGTGTATTGCATTTTAATATAAAAAAACTGAAGCAATTTTACAATTTTTTAGGATAGAACAGTCCAAGAACATTGAACATGATGGAGACTAGGTCTGTCTCAAATATCTTTTTCAAAATATTTGTTATTTCTGTGGTTATCATGCAAACATGTGATTATCTACATTCCCTTTTCACCCATGAGACAAATGGAATTTTGTTTCAAGGGTCAAAACAAGTTTGGACGAACTGAGAAAGAGAGATAGAAAGTTTTTTTTTGTTTGTTTTTCCTGCCTATCAGAGGGCAAATCCTCAAGAAAAGCTAGGAATCTTCTAGATTAGCGATACTCAACCTGCGGCCCACCGGCCCTTCCTGAGTGGCCCGGTCATGGCCTATTGCTCTTACAAATTAAATTATTTAAGAACAAAGCATATATTAAAAATGTTGTGAGAAATTCTATCAATTACACACGTCAATTTTGCTATCGATGTCGTACTGGTACGAACTGCGAGATAACCTTTTCCCTTTTTGTAATTGTAATGGTTAGTGATAAAAAAATAACTGTGGAGTTAAGTAGAGACCATTTTATGGGTGAATCTAATTTTTAAATAACCCTCATGCCTTCCAAGCAAAAAAATATTCAAAAGAACATATGTTGTTCAAGACAATTGGTATCTTGACTATTTCGTAGGGGAAAACAAGCATGGATCAACAACTTGACTGAAAAAATGTAATTTAAAAAATATAATATATGTTTGTTTTTATACCACTAAGCACAAATCTTTCAATGACACTTTTTCTTGAGAATCTCTTTAAATACTATGCTTGAGGGGCTTGGGATCGTTGATGAAAGGAAATCGAAATTACCCCATAACTGGGTAAAAATGCATAAAACCCATTTTTTGTGAGCTGAGTTTGATGGAGTTTAATATAAATTTCAAATAAAATCCAAAATTATGAGTTTTAATAATTTGAGCAATTTTCCGCTATCTAATAACGTCCTCCCCCATTAATCATCATGCTGCGGCCTGCGTGAAATAGTTGTCATTTGTATGTGGCCCCGTGGAAAAAAAGGTTGAGTACCCCTGCTCTAGAATACTGTGATGTAATTACAAATTTATATTTGCGATCTGATATTTATAAATAATTATCGATATTGGCAAAGAAAAGGGATTGTTTTGATTTCTTTTGTTGATTGATTGATTGAATATTAATGTCGCACTGTTCAGCTACACGAGGGCTTTTGGCGACGGACCACGTAATTTTGAACCATGGTCAAGTGAGGTGGACGACACCTGAGCTGGCACCTCTCCTTACAGGAGGACATAGCCCCATTTCCTGTGACTAACTATGTCTTTGGGTGATTCGCGTGCAAGGGAGAGCGGTGATTTCCTATAATGATGAGCCATTTTTGTTTCTAACACAACATAATTTAAAAATCTTAATTACTTTTTAAATTTAAATTAACAATTTTTTGCAATAGAAAAACGAGATATAGAAACTTTTTTTATTCAAGTCGAATAACAAATCAGATTTACTTATCTTAAATTATAATAATTTAACGTCTAAAACTAATTTCCTAAGTTAAAAAATTGCTAACTTTTATTTGATTTCCCTTCCTTTAAAAGTTGAGATATTTCCAATGATTGAAAGGGAGATACTATATCGCATTTTTTTAATCCTTTTATTATTAAATATTTAATGCGAGAATTTTTCCAGAGCTGTAGACGTAATGAATTTATTCCGAACAATTCCGTACTGTTAAAAAATTTTTATTTCTTTGACTTCACATCCTCATCTCAAACCTTCTATCCTTTTAAAGTATATCCCATATTTCATAAATTATGTTCCCGTTTCTCTAAACCTTGGCGATTGGGTTGGGTAAAAGCTTTGCCATTGAATCATATTTTGACTAATAAGTGACTTAAATCATTACTGTTTAGAAGAAAGAAAATGCAGAACGACACAAATCACTCTCCTATTCTAAACAAACATTTAAAGTGAACAAATTTCCCCCGCATATCGAATTAAATTTAACGTAGTATGCCCTACCATCGGGTATTTAAAATTTTGTACTGGGTGAATGTGAAAAACCCCCAACGGTCCGATACCTATACCATTTGGTGTGTGTGCAAGTGGCCTGGAAATTTGATTTTGGTCAACACATAGTTAAAAGATATTTTCTTAAAATTAAATTAAAATTTATCATTTTATAAAATTTTTAAAAAAGACGGGAAGTTTCAAAAACTTTTTAACTGGGGATTTATTTTGAAAAAACAAATGCAGGTTTTAAATTTTCTTTTAAATAAAAAAAAAATGCCTTTCAAACCCCAAAACATCAAGGTATTTTTCGGCAGGTAATTTGAAATTTTAAACTTTTGAATTAGTTATTTAACCCTTCAAATTTTTTAAAGGTTGTTTTATGCAACTGATGGAAAGGATGTATAGCCCTATATAGCATACTTGAACTACCTCTTTTCATTATTTAAAAGTATTTAATGCAGAATTTTTCTATTAAAACGATAGAATAATGAATTACGTAGTCTGCGTAACAAAATAATTGGCTATTTCTGTTGAAAACAATTTTATTTCTTTGACTTCACATCAACTTTCGTAAAAAGTGGCTCAAACGTCCTCTTGCTTTTTATGAAAACTATCAAGCACAGATATATTCTCTATAAAACGTGTATGATTCCTGAAATTTTTTTATCCCAGTGAGAACCATATACAGGACCGATTCTCGGGTGTCGAACGCCCGTGTACGAAGACCTAATGTGCCACCCCTTTAGAGAATTTTTCATATTTTGACTAATACTCAAGGTTGACATTATAAACTCATCTACCTGTATTACAGTAAAAAGTAAAGCATTAATAAAAATGCAAATCGACACAAAAATCACTACTTTATTGTGTTTTTCTAAATTTTAAAGCTATTATAAAGTGAAAACTTTAATTTCCCCAACTGCATATTGAATTTAAACATTCCTATATCGTAGATAATATTCACCATATCTTTATATATATAAATGTTCTGTGCGTGTGTGTGTGTGAATAAACTCCTAAGCGGCTGGACCGATTTTGATGAAATTTTGTGTGTGTGTGTTCAAGTGGATTCGAGAATGGCTTAGATTCACAATTCGGTCCGATATCGCAATAGTTAAAAAGATATTAATTAAAAACGTTAAAAACATTCAATTCAATATTCACCTGCATTGTTGTAACAACGTTATTGTTATAAAAATGACGTAAGTTGGCGTCGAAAATCGATTTTCAGACAAACTGGCCAAACCGGGTTTTCATTGTTACAAAATGCAGACAAATCATGCTTTTTAGCGTTTTTAATTTATATCTTTTCAAATAATCTTTACTTATATATATAATTCTTCTATGCGTGTGTATATGACTGAACTCCCCTAAACGGCTGGACCGAATTTGATGACATTTTTTGTGGGAGTTCAGTGAATTTGAGAATGGTTTGATTCCCAATTCGGTCCAATATCGCAATTAGTTAAAAAGATATTAATTAAAACCTTAAAATACGTAATTGTTTTACCCCTGTGTGCTGTTTATTCTGCTAATGCTCGGCAAGGAAAAAAAAAGAAATAAGAGGGGAGAATTTTCCGATATTTTTGTCGTTTTTAAAATTGCAATCTAATTTTTCTATCAAAATTAGACAAAAAATAATTAAAGAATTGGAAAGATTATTCATTTCACCACGATACGGCATATATCTTTATATATATATAATTTTTCTGTGGGTGTGTATGTGACTGAACTCCTCCAAAACAGCTGGACTGATTTGGATCATATTTTTTGTGTGGGTTCATGTGGATTTGAGGATGATTTAGATTCACAATTCGGTCCGATATCGCAATTAGTTAAAATGCACCCAAATTATGTAAGGGCGCGTGATTGTTCATAAAAAAATCATGGGCAATATTCTTGAGGCCACTATTTTGAGCAGCAAACTTCAAGGTGAGGTTGTACTTCTACCACAGATCCCAATGATTATTTCAGACACACCTACCCATTCAAATGCTTGCAATTTCCAATTCGCTTGGCATTTGCTATGACCATTAATAAGTCACCAGGTCAAAAAAGGACAATTTGTGGCTTAGATTTAGAAAACCCTTGCTTTTCGCACGGTCAATTATATGTTGCATGTCCGAGGTTTGGCAAACTATCGCATTTGTTTGTTTATACCCTCAAGAATTAACCAAAAACATTGTACATTCAATAGCATTACGATAAATTTATTTTTTAAAAAAATAAAAAAATATACCTGTTATGAAAATAGCTCGAGTTTTATCTTTTTTACCCTTTAATCAAAACAAATTTAAGTTTCTATTCAGAATAGCTTCTATCTTCAACTTAGTTCATAATAAATACATACTCACACGCAATCGGTTGGTCGAATTGGGGTAACTGTACATATGATGATGTCAGATATTGTAATAACTTTTAAAAAATTTCATCAAAACGGTCCAGATTGTTACAATTGATTCAAAAAATTTGTAATTTTCAGATTTAAGAGGTGTGTACAGGACAACGTCTGTCGGGACCGCTAGTATTATATATTTTCGTTAAGCAACTTTCGCAAGAAAACATTTTTGAGACGCCTTTGTTAAGGCTTCGATCCACAGCATGTCGCCAGTGCCGCTGATAAGCAAAAACCTTTTCCATTGCGGTATTGCTGGTTCTGCAACGAATTTTGCAATTAAATGAAGGATGTGTGTAAAGAGTAAACATTAATGGACTAACACATTTGCACTACATTATATTTTTTTTTAACTGTGCTATAATATCGAGAAATCGGGACATTTTGTTCTTTCAATAACTATTTAAAATTCAGCATATTTATTCAACTTATAAGTTTTATTTTGAGAAATTTGTAAAACATTTTGCTTGATTAATAAAACTTTATGTGGCCTGCGGTCGCTCCTTGTTTTAGCCGCCCTGCACACCTGCTAGGATCAGCCCTAACCCTAACCATATGCATAATGATACAATTTCACTCCAAGCAGCAAATTGAAATTTTATCTCTATTATATTCAAATTTCTGTCTTTATTTCAGGTCTATATATAGTTATACATTTTTCTTAGCTACATCTTGTTAAGTTATCTTATATTCAATTAGTGAATTTTTAATTGTATATTTTAGGGACTTATTTATCTATGAATTAAAATTTTTGCTCAGCTTACGACGTATTTACTAACATTTTAGAAATCGAATCTTCATAGTAAATGCGAGAAGTATTTCAAATTTCAGTTTGAATAAATATTAAATATTGAGATAAAAAAAGAGAAGATTCTAGGTGCTAAATCTCGGCATTGTTCATGAGAATTTGATCATTTTGTCATCTAGCTTAATCAGAGAAATGGTCTGATTCAAGGTAAATATTTCAAAAACTGATAACTGTTTTATCTGACAATGATATTTTGGAATGATGGATGAATTGACATTTCACTTAAATTATTTCCGATGATGTGAATAAATCTATGAAACCTGTCTCACATAAATGAAATTTGTCTAAGACATTTTTTTTTCTTCATAAAATTGAAGAAATACCGAGCAAATATTTTCTTCGAAAAGATGTTTCTATCAGATATTTGGATTTTCTTTTTATTTATATGCATTTTTATATGCGTAGATGTCTCAGCAAAGATATCACTTTTCTTCGGTGCCTTTTTGTTTCAGATAACAAATAGAACTGCCATATTTTATAAAATTATTCACTAGATATGCAAAGAACTCGTTACTTTGTAACTTCCATTTAGATCTGAAGCAAAATTTCTAATTATATTTAGTGTCTATCTCTAAAAGAAAAACCGAACTAAATCATTCTTAAGTTATAGTCAAGGAGATCTTAAGGTATGGGCCTAGGACCTCACCTTAGGTGGAGGCCTCGTTTCTTTTCGACTCTTCTTAAGTAAGATCCTGATCGGATAATTTTATTGATCAAATATTATTCCCGTACATATTCTCCTAAAGCCAGGGAATTTCAAACTGCATGTCAATTGGTAAAAGTGGTAAGATTGTATTATTATGTGATGATTGTCAGTCCATGTCTAGGCCTAGGCCTAATACCATAAACAATCATTGAACTCATTTAATCGAAATGTGGCCATCGTTCGAGCAGGTTTGTGCATAGTTTTTTGAGATTGAGAGTCGTGCACATTTATTGGTTTCAAATTACCATTTGAATGAGAATTTCAAAATACATGCTATATATTGTCTACTTTTAAAGATCTCAGGTAGGGCCTACTTTTGCTTAGGTGACCAGGGCCTTAAAAATCTTAAGATTTCTGTGACCAGGGTCTCAAAGAGAAGACATTCCTAGTAACAGTACAACGAAAAGATAGCTAAGAAAGCAGATTGAATTACGTGATTGATAGCTATTTTTCTTCAAATAGCGATGAAAAGAAATCCAGGTTATTAATTCTCTTCAAAATTATAATCATTTTATCATAACATTTATCATTTTTTTCAGTTTATAATGAACCTAAAAATTGAATTATCTAAGGAGCGTGGTAAACCTTTATGGTTGAGAAGTTTTAGGTAGAACAATTGAATTCTTCAACATTCAGTTCTATTATAGCTGTAAGATGTAGGGACGTTTTAAGATTTTAGAGGCCCGTGGGCCAGGGGCGTAGCTACCATCGCATCAATGATACGGGACCCCAAGCTTCAGGGGCCTCATCATGTGTAATATTTTGACACTTTCAAATAAATTTAATTAATGCAATCATTTTTATTTTCCAAAAAGAGGGTCTTTAAAGAATTTTGATACAGTGCCTGAGGTCCTACACAGAAGTAGGTCCTGGGCCCCCAAACAAATGTAAGCCCCACCTTTGATCCGTAAAAATAGACGTACGTTGTCAAATACTCGTACAAACAGTAACCGGAAACTAATAAATGTCCATGACTTCCCAAGAAAAGGCTCGACCGACTGTCGCCTTATGACAGAATAAATAAGGATGGGGCATGGGGTAGGCCTAGGCCTAAACATGGACGACGGTCATCACATAATAATGCAGTCTTCACTGGCGTAGCTAGTTCTGAAGCTAGCCCTGTATCAAAGTTCCTTCGAGGCCCTTTTCTTAGTTATAAGAGCCCTATTAGAAGGACTGCAGTTACACATTTTGAGGCCCTTATAGCTTGGGGGCCCCGTATCCTTGATACGGCTGATACGGTGGTAGTTATGTCCCTGGCAGTCTTACCACTCTGTTGCCAGTTAACCTATAATTTTAAATCCCTAGTTTTTCAGAGAATAGTGTGATTGACAGTTAAAATTATTCGAATCATGATCTTATTAAGGCTAAGTCGAGAATTAGACGAGGCCCCCTTTGAGGTCGAGGCCCTGGGCCAGGGACCAGTTGGCTCATGCCTTAGAACGTCCCTGCTGACATGGAAAAACACATAATGAACGAAGTAAAATTGATTTTTCTTCAGTCTAAAGACTGTTTTTAAATTTGAATACTTAAACCGAATACAATACAGTGGAACCTGTTTTGTGCATGGTTCATGCGATTTTATTTTATGCGATTTATTTTGTGTGATTTTATTTTTGTGCGATTTTTTCTGTGCGATCTTTTTTTTACGCGGTGTATGAATTTCAATGGCTTTGGTCCCACTGTAATGTTTTCTATTTACCAGTGGCGTAACGGAGAATGTTAGGAACCCCTGAAAGTTAGGTTTCGCCTTTAATATTTTATAAATTGGGTAAATGCGTATTTAGCGTTAGTCAGTCCTTGGGTCTCTAGAGTCCTGCCCCCCGTGATCAGGGAGTGTACGTTACGCCACTGAAATCTAGACACTTCAAGACGCTATGCTCATTTGTTATAAACAGTCTCCCGACAATTCGCATTCAGTTGCTTTCTCTCATCGCTTCAGCAGCCCGCTCTTGAATGAATACGAAACTTTCAATGAAGTGACATTATGAATAATTTGATAGATTATGAAGACGGACAAGAAGAATCGGATTCCTTGAGAGCGGATAAAAAAATGCAATTATCCAGCTTTCCAATAAATTGGAAAAGCATTTTCTTAAAATAGATACCAATTAAGAAAGGAGTATAAAAATCCAAAAAAGGGCTTCAATCATGTATATATGGTTATCATGACATTTACAAGCAACTGTGACCACCCGACCTTTGCCTCAAAAGCTTATCTCTTACTATATGTTGCCAAAAAATAAATCAATTGAAATTGTACCTTCAAGTGACGATAGCGATTTTGAACTTATTCATCACAGGGCTTTGGATTACGATGAGTAGCAATGAATTATGTATGTGCATTTTGAAAACTTATTCGTCTATGCAATGAAAAACTATATGTTTGTGACGTCTCTCGCGTCCTTCTTCTAACATAACTCCTAAGTTCTTTGACGGCCACGATTAATGGCAAAACTTTTCCAACCCAATACCAAGAAGAGAAACGAATCGAATATGCAAAAGAGATATACTTTAAAAGGATAGAAGCTTTGATGAGATAAAGCGACAAGCCTAGAGATAACTTAGTGTGGAATCATTCGGAACAAGTGTTAGTCGTCCTATAGCTCTGGAAGAAGGATACGTTCATCTCAATTAAAATATAATAAAGATTAAGAAAGTTTGAATCTTCTCATCTATAATTACGTAATATGTATTACTTCAACCTATGAAGGAAGGTGAATCTATAAAAGGTAATATTTTGTATAAGAAGTTAGATTAGACTGTTAATTAAATATAATTAAGATAAGTGATCTAGTTGCGCGATCTGACTTGAATATAAGGTTTAATTGGGTGTTAACTCTCACTTTTAGAAAGTTGTTAATTAGAATTAAGTAATTTAAGTTATTCTTAATAAAAGTTGTGTTAAGAATTACATAATGTCTCATCATTTAGATAATCCCACACCTCTAGCTTACGCGGATCCTACTAGACATAGTCATCACAGGATGGCTATGTCGCATGTTTTAAAAATGTTTCCATGTGTAATATTTAATTATTTATTTTGTTATGGAAGTACTCTTACATAAATTTCGTAAATAATTGGCATATTTTATAAATGCAACTTTTTTTATGTGGTCCATATCCACCGCATAAAAAAAAATTCCTGTAGTATTTCCACGAATTAGTTTGTTATATGGAAGAATTTATGAAATTTTTGAATATTTTTTTGTGCGTTTATTTTTATGCGTTCCCTATCTACCGCACAAAAACAGGTTCAACTGTATAATTAAAGGTGAATATAAAACAGTTTATTTATTTGCATTACTTAATATATTTTGTTTATGAAGGAAATATTACTTTTTATCACTTTGGGAGACCAGAGGCAATTTTTATGCTTAAGAAAATTTTAGGAATTGAAAGTTTTTATTATTTTTTACAAATAACCATTTTCTTCTAATTTTTGATAAGCAAAACAGACACAAATGGAAATATCCGTTTAAAAGACTAGGATTTTGGAGAATTCCTTGGGAGTTATATATTATCTTAACCATACCTGCATTCTATATTGTTAATATTTTCAAGTATCAAAATATTATTCGATTGCGCAATTATTTTGGGAGTCATCTGATAGAATAATTCATTTATAAGTAAGAGAACACGAACTCATTTTAATGAGGTAGAGCTGTCATGGGACAGGGGAAAAATACTACTTGAAAGAATTTTTTACAAAAATTACTTTTTATAAAATTGATTTAAATATTTGATTACGAAAATCTTTTAATTAGATTAATTAAAGAATTAATTGGCAGCTTATTGGATTCAAATTTTACTTTATTTAGTTTGTGTCGTTATATTTTGTAAGAATTGACAACATTTTTCTGCGGAGACTCAGGTTTTGGTAGAATAAAATATTGCAAAATTTTTTCAAGAACAGTTTTTTCTTATTAATTTTCTTTGCTGGCTTCAGATTTCAACTTTTTATTAAAGCTAAAAATAAAAGAAATATTTAAAAAAACGCTAAGACAGTATTTAAAGTAAATGCAATATTTTTTGGTTAAGAGAGAATGTGCCTTTTATGAGAAAAGAAAAAGTCTAATTACCGTAAAATCCGGTGAATAACGCGCACCTATACTTTCAAGCTGTGTTTTTTAATTTTTAGGTATATTCATCGTATAACGCACACCCCTTTTTTAGAAGAAATCTGAAATGTTAGTATATAGTCCTCTTATGTGTGTTTTGAAGTCATTTATTCGTGGAACTATCCCAGATTTTCGAAAACATAGTATACTTCTAGAACTATAACTGTTTTAGTGTTTAACTGTGAGGCACGTCATTTCTTTTAAGTAAACAATATTTCGATCTTTGTAGAAGTCTAATTTTTTTCCATGCTCATCCCTTTTTTTTATTTTTAAAGCTATCGTTTTTACATCCGGCGTATAACACACACCTTTAAATTTGTGTTAAAAGTGCGTGTTATACGCCAAATTTTACGGTAGTTTTTTAAATGTCGATCACACAATAGATTAGAATTAAATATTATAAACCTTATCACTTTTTTCTATAATCTTTCTATAATATATTTCTGACAGAAAACATCATAATATTCATAAACACAGCAAACGGACTATGGTAAAATCTTTAGTAAATACATATATATCTCTTTTAAAAATTAAATTATTAAAAAATTTTTTTCCTTAAAAAAAACTTTTTTTTTTATTTTAACACGAAAAAATTTTTTTTTTTAAAAATTTAAATTTTTTTTAAAGTGTGTAAGTAAGGTGTTTTTTCAAAATAAAAAAAAATTTTTAAACCTTTTAAAATCTATTCCTTTTTTTTTTTGAAGACCTTATTTTTTTACCTAAAAAATTTTTTAAAACTTTTTAAAAAAAGGGGGGAATATAAATTTTTTTTTTACTAAGAATTTTTTTTAAATCTCAAAATTTTTTAAAGTTATTAATTTAAAAATGTTTTAAAAATTTTCAAAGAATTAAGAATAACTGCTTACTCAGTGGGAAAAGGGGGGGGTGGAACCCCCCCCAAACCCTTTTTTTTTTTTCCGATTTTTAAAATTTTTTAAAATCAAAAATTTTAAATTTAAATTTTTTGATTTGTTTTTTTAAAAATCAAATTTATTTTTTTATTTTTTACTTTTTTTTTTTAAAAAATCCAAAATCAAAAATGTAGAAGAATGGAAAAATTTAAACCCTTTTAAAAAATTTGTTTCTATTTATACATACATATGCATTCTATATATAATATGCATTTTTTTTAAAACAATACAAATTTCAAAGGCTATGTGAAAAATATAAAGGAGGTATATGGAGGTTAATTATTTAAATAACTTGAAAGTTTGACCCAAACTTTGCTTTAGTATGTTTTTTTGGTTTGTAAAAAGTAAAGGAATAGATTCGATCGCGTTTTGATTGATTTCGAAAAATATATGTACTATTCTTCTCAAATAAAAGTTCTGATAAATTCTGTCATCAGGGGTATTCGACCAGATGAAAATATATGAAACGTTGTCTGTAATGGTTCATAACCAGTGTTGAGCCTTTCAAAAGTGGAAGTTATGTTATCCTTAAAAGAGGTAAAATATATATTACCCCTGTATTCGTAAGCAAATGAAAGTAAATATCTTATATAACTCCTCTTACTTTAATTCATTTTTTACTATATATATTTTTATTTTCCTTTCCACATCTATTTTTTTTTAAATTTTTTTACATTTCCTTCTCCTTTTTTAATCCTTTTTTTATATTTAATCCTTTTTCTCCGACACCATCATTATAATATAGTAATTAATAATGAAATAAGTCATATATAAATCGTGATATGTCTCTCTCTATATAAAAAAAAAATGTTTTTTTGTGATGCTGTAATAAATTTATTTTAAATAGTTAAACGTGACTATATATATTACAAATTAGAACTACTTAATACTTGTTAATTAAACAGTTTTACAATTTGAGCAACGAGTATGGACAGTTGTATAATTTGTACAACGGGTTTTGATCTACCGTTAAGCAGACAGGGGGTACCTCCCCCCTAGTATATAATTATTGTTAAAATTCAGAATTTAGAGTATTTTACACTAACATCTTACCATGTTCATAGTTTTATAAAAGCTACATTGTTTCACCAGAATTGAAAAAGATAAAACAAATTTTTGAAATATATATATATTTTAACTAATTGCATTTTTGATTTGAAAAAAAAAGAAAAAGTTGCATGATTTGAATTAAATAATCGATTACATTTGACATACCTTCAAAACAAATTAAAAGAATACTGAAAATCAAACAATTTAGTATGTATAAGCTAAACATATGCATGTTTTGTCTCTGTTTAACATTTTATTTTTTTAAAAAACTAAATCTACAATCAATAAACCTCTCCAATCAATGTTGATTAATTTCTATCTATATTCAACTTTGACAAATAATTTCAAAATTTTCGGGGATTGAACTCGATGAAACAATTTGTAGTAGTATTTCAAAATATAAATGTAAAACCTGAAAATTTACTGGATTGTTATAGAGTTATAGTTGAATGCATGAGATTAGGTGACATTAATTGTATTATTGTCACAGCAGAGTGAAGCCAACTGAAATGGAAAGGCTCAAACTTGTTAAAAACACCTTAATATTACAAAAATCAATACAGAGGTAAAATAGAACAAATGAAAATAAACGTTACATTTACTTCAACCGTTGGAAAAATTCTAAATATTTAGTATTTAATTTTTTTGAAAAAATATTTTAAAATTGTACTTTATATATTGAATACATTTTGTTATTCTTAAAGTACACCAAATTTTACCATGACGATAAATAATTTGTAAGAATAGTTATAAAAGAAACAAATTATATTGTTTGGTAAAATATTAAGTACAAAATAATATCACAACCTAACAAAAATAAGACTCTAAAATTCTTACAAAATTTTGCACTCGATAAAACAAATTTTGTAAAACTTAAGTCGTATTACTTATTAAATTTAATATTTTTAAAATTTCATCGTATATTTCAGAAAAGTGAATTTTCGGTGAAAAAAATGATCTGAATAACTTTGTAATGGAGCTCATTCAAAATATAAACAAATAGAAGAGTAAAAGATAAGCTTTTTTTCGGTTAGAGAAAAGTGCTACATATTTTAATCCAGTGAGCAATCTCTATACGATATTTTTATGTGGGTTACTAAGAAAAGAAACAAAGAACCTCTAAAATTATCTTATCTGAATTTATTAGATGCACTTGAAAATTAAAGGTGAGTATATATATATATACATTGTAAGGGCTCCGCCCCCCTCGGGTGCCCTTCTCCTTGATATCAGCGTGAGCTAGAGGTGTAGGAATAACGGAAAAACTAGAAGCTGCCATGATCTTAATTTGACTTTATTAAGATCTTAAAACTTAAACATCTAACAGATTAGATAATAATAATATATGAGAGAGAATCTACGGTGGTTAAACACAATATATATATATTACCGAAATAACGTAACCCGGACCACTATCAATAACTAACTTGCCTAAACTCAGTTAAAATACTATCACAGATCCTAATATTAAATAGTCACTCCTACCTTAATTTCGAGCGACCGATCCAATCCTACTGGAGTGCAATGGTATGCACCTTGACCTAATGGCTCTATGTCAGGAATAACTTCTGTTAGCTGACCCTTAATCTTTCTAAAACCTCTTCACGCTTGAATCATTGATTATCATAACATTCCTCAAATTGCCACACCGCTTACTCTAACTTCTGATATTTAAAAGGTTCTTAATTTGCATCTTTCCTTCACGCTTCACTTTTTGGGTTTGGTTGGAAAAGAGTTGCCATTAATTCTGGCCCCAAAGAACCCAAAGGACATGTTAATGAAAAGACGTGTGAGCCCATCATAATATAATATATATATATATATATATTATATATTATACATATTTAAAGAATATTGAAGACGATTTGTAGTTGCGAACACTATTTCTAAGATACGTATGATGAGGAGAGGGCGCGAATAGACATTTGAGGATGTAGTCTTTCGAGCTTCAGTTCATCTATTCTGGAATTATATAAAAAAGGCTGATTGATTGATTAACAAAATCACACTGAAGAAACAATCGTTGAGTAGAACTATAAGGAGCCATAACCCTGTTGGTCTCTTATCTCCTATCAGGAATTAGAGAAGGACTGCACTAAATTTCCAACTATCCAGTATATGTTAAAGTATTTGATATGGAAAAAAAAAAAGAGTAAGTTACTATTTTTGAAGAAAAAATTTAATTTGAAGATGAGAGGCGAACCCCATAATTTTCTTATATCGTCAAGTGAAGTGAGTGACATCTCATTTTGCATTCGACTTTCCATTCTTCTACACGACGCCATTCTTCCACGTAAAGACTTTAAGCTTCGACAGATTTAAACGAGCTTTAGTCCTTTACATAATGGGTCTTAAATGGAATCCTGATCCAAACCGACGAATCGACTACAAGAACGCCGATCACGAGTTCGTAATCATTATCACTTGGCTATCACGGTCGCCTTACTGCATTCCAAGTGACCACGAATCCCCTTACAGTATGCTCTTCGGCCATGTAGGCATTTGAGTAATAGTCTTTTTAAACCATTAAAGTAGAAATTTTTAACGAAAAATAAGATTTAACAATGCTTCAGTTCTTAAAAACATTCTGTTTTTGCACAATTGCTTGAATAATCAAAGTAATTCATTATAGAAATGATCAAGTCAAATATTTATTCAAAAATATGAGGCATTATGCTAATATATATATGATTCCGGAATTATAATTTTAAATATAATTATGCTAGAATATTCAGTATCAACAAAATCCTTCATTATAAAAAATGTAAACACAATTTAAAAAACGCGCACGCATACACACAAAAATAAGTATAATGTTTTGTTTCTCTGGAGTCTCAGACTATTATACACAAAATTTTCCTTATGGACTTCCTCTTGGCCTTGGCTGAGAGACCCAAACTGGTTTGAGTAAATTATAGTTAAGACTATTCTCTGAAGCTTGTTAATGTTTTACAATACTACGGTTCGTGGTTAAATTTGAATGCTTCGTCTGACATTCTCCAAGGACGAGGAAATACAGTAAGTCTAGTGAAGAGTTACAGAGTTTCACAGCTCAGGGTCATATCACCGGCACGTATATCTTTAAAAAGGTATGATTCTTTGAATCAAATGGTTTTATCGTGCGTTAAAAAAATATTGTAAATAATTACAGGAAAAAGGATACGGTGGAAAATTACCTTTTAAGCTATAGTCTAGAAAGAAAAAAAAGTTTTCAAAGAAATATATTATAAAATGAAATAAAACTTTATCTTTTTTTAATTTCCTTTAAGACATTTTATTCTAAATAAGAGAAAAATTACTTGTTTATTGAATAACGTTTTTATATCTGTCTTATATAGTTTTATACAATACTTCATCCTAATCTCACATTAAATAAGCAAAGTTTTATCAAACTTACGAATAAATGAACATTATTAACTCTTTCACAATTAAGGGAAATATTTTCTCTTATTTTAAAATTGATGATCGTTCTATTTCATCATATTCTTTTTGAATTTTTGCATAAAATATCAAAACAAAGCGTATATGCTGAATGCAATTATATAAACGGGATCGCTTAGGACAGTACTCCCCAACCTTTTCATTGCCGCGGACCTGTCAACGTTTGATAATTTTGCCGCGGTCTGCTGGAGGGATGGGGAGAGGGAGAACGTTGATTGTGTTAATATTTTAGATTGTTTTAATAATTTTAATGCAGTTGTGTGTGTGTGTATATTTGAACATGCATTCAAAAAGTAAAATACAGTTACATCAAAAATGGATATAAAGAGATTGAACCACTGGCGTGGCTAGTTCTGAGTGGGCCCCGTATCAAAACTCTTTCGGGGCCCTTTTTTTGAAACGAAAGCCCTCTTAGTGGTATTTCATTTACACATGTCGGGGCCTCTGTAGCTCGAGGGCCCCGTATCATTGATATGGCTGATAGGGCGGTAGCTACGCCCCTGGATTGAATTCACTAGAGCGCTACACAATAAATAAAATGAAAATAATTTAATGTTCTTGGGCACCCCGGTACCATTTAATTCATGGACAGGTCCGCGGCCTGGGGCTTAGGGAAAAAGAAAACACATACGAAATCAAAATTAGCACAATGGTAAGATATTCTTGGCTGCATTCTTATTCTTATTATATATTTTGGTTTATTGTGTCGTGTAATAAAACATTAATGGGTTTTCTCACATGTTTTGTATTAATCGTAAGCATAATTTTTTTGTACAATAATAAAGTATATTTGAGTAAATAAAAACAAATGCATGATAAAACTATACATTCATCCAATAAACTACTCATTGTTATGTATTTTTCTTGTGATTTTTACTTATTTTACGTTCAAGCAAACTAAAATAAACAGTTACATACTAATATTTATTCATAACAACCTTATAGTTTTGTGGCTAAATATTAAGCCTTAACAACTTGCATGGAAAAGCATTTGTTGTCATTCGCTTTCATCTTTATCCCTTCTTTGATATTCTTGGTTGAACTGTTGAGTCAAAAATCTGTGAATTCAATTTAAATTTTCCAGTATGATTTTGAGTTTAATTTTTTTTTTTTTTGTAAAATATTACATTGTAGCACATTAAGATACATCACAGTAAAATGCTCAATAAAAATAAACCTATTCATTTTATTAAAAAAAACTATATAATTGTTTTTAGTAATTTTGCACTTCGAAACAACACGAGAGTAACTGGCGATGGAGTTTGCCAAGTAACGTAAGTACGTTGAGCCACAGTCAGTCAAGTAACCTGAACGATACCTTATATAGTACTCTATTCTCCAAACTTCCACACCAAGGCAATGTGAGGACTTAGAGCAGCGATACTCAACCTGCGGCCCGCCGAGCCTTTTTAAATGGCCTGGTCATGGTCCATTGCTCTGAAAAATTCACTTATTTAAGAACATTGTAAAAAAATTTGGTGGGAAATTCTTTGTCAAGAAAACAAATATATCAATTTTACATTTTGTTGTCGGTGTCGTGCAGGTACGAATTGATATTCTTTTTCTTTTTGGAACAGTTACCGTTAGTGATAACAGACAACAGTGGAATGAATAGTGGGTGGAATTAATTTTTAACTATCTTTCATATCTTGAAAGCGAAAAATATTCGAAGGAAATATATCGTTTTCAAGACGATTGGGAAGTTGACTATTTTGTAGTGAAAAACAAATATGGATCAGTAATTGTTGGATTTGTCACGAAAGTGCTGTATTCAAAAAATACCAATAAACAGGAATCATTCGATGCTACTTTTCCTCGAAGATCTCTTTCAAGAGGTGATAAATAGGCTTTTTCTTGAATAATCCTTGCAACAGCAACAAAATGTTTTGTCAGTGGAAATATCACAGAAGTGACCAAGACATCCCATGAAGTTTGTTATATTATTGGTTGTCATATGAGACCGTTTACTGATGCATAAATTGGGAAGGAGTGTTTCTTAAATGCTTCTAATTTAGTGTTAGTAACAAAAATAAAAAATATGAAAAATAATAATTAAAAAAATAAAAAAAAGGAGTTATAATATTAAGATCAATTTTCCACATTTAAAATTTTTCAGCGTTATCTTGGTCTTAAAGCATTTCTCTCCCCCTTTTATCCTCATGTTGTGGCCCGCATGAAATATATATATAACTAACATATATATGTGTCCCGCGTGAAATGGCTGACATATGTATGCGGCCCAGTAGAAAAAACGATTGAGTACTGACTTAGAGGCATGGTAAATTTAACGTGCATCAGCTCTTCCTCAAGACGGACCTTAAGTGGAATTAGAACTCGAGGGAAAATTATATAGAAAAATACTAGACACGAGTTCCTGATCCAAACAATTACATTACAAAAATTTTAAAAATTTACTAAAAATCATAGGAGAAATTTTAAATAAATTAGAATTAATTAGTATATACGTGTAATATAAATGAAGTTTAGAAATTTTATTAAACTTATGAAAGGCAATTAAATTTAACCTAAAATGAATTGATTCTTCAAAATTAATTTTTAAAATTCGCCCATTTAATTGAGAGAATTTGAGCTCCCAGTCCAAGTTCTCTTGAAACGTTTCTCCTTTGAGTCACTTAGAATGTCAAGTACGCATCGATAAATTAGATATAAATTAAAGAGGATTTAGAAACTTTCACTAGTTACGTTGCAAACATTTAATCACTTCTGTGATCCTAGGATTTATAATACTCCTTCCTAACTTTTCCGTATTTAGTTTGTAGGAATACAACATTTATAAAATAATTAGATTAGAATTGCTGGAGCAAGCATAGGACAAAAACTGTGAGTTCCCTAAAAGTAAAAGTTAGTTCAAAACTTCACGTCATTGAATTAGAAAAAAAAAAGTTACATTTAAACTACCGTAAAATCCGGCTTATAACGCGTACCACCGTACAACGCTGATCTATACTTTCAAGCTGTATTTTTTAATTTTAAGGTATATTCGTCGTATAACGCGCAACCCCATTTTAAAGAAGAAACTTGAAATGTGCGTGTGTAATTCTCTCATATTTTGAAGTCATTTATTCGAGGTATTATTCCAAGTTTTAGAAAAAATAATGAACTTCTAGGAAGCCCAGTGGCTGAGTGGTTAGTGCATCGCGCCTCCACACCGCAGGTCTGAGGTTCAAACCCCAGGCAGGGCAAGGTTGACTCAGCCCTTTATCCTCCCTAATGGGTTGATAAAATGTGTACCAAGCTTGCTTAGGAATTTCGCGTCAGACTGGTCACCTGACCGAAAGCATCTGCTATGCACCTCAGGGCCCAAGGTCGCGTATACTGAGATGGGCACAGTAGGCCTTGTCCCTCATGGGATGTCGTGACACTGAGTTATATATAATCAGTTAATATACTTCTAGAACTACAATCCTTAAAGTTCATAATCAATGACATTTCTTTTGAATAAACCAGAGTATTCCGATATATGTAGAATTTTATTTTTCCCCCCCCCCACACACACACCACACTACAAAAAACATAAGGCACACATTCACAACCACACACAACACACACACCACACAAACCACACACACATCTTTTTTAAAAAATTAAGGTCGTGTTATAATGCCCGATATTGCACGGTAAATTTTAAATGTAAGACCGTGCGTTTTATCTAATTTTAAAATTCGAGATAATTTTAAATTTACAAACACAAATCACAGGCAACTTTTAAGTTTATAGTTGTCATTATTTCATTTTAAATTAGTGCCGTTCTGAATATTAAAAATTTAATAATCCATTTTAATTTAATTAAAATTAATTCCCTTGTGTTCTGTCAATATTTCCATGGTTGAATAAATCTGATTATTATCTACTATTTTAATACGAGTAATTTTAGACAAAATTTAATCAAAACACTTATGCAACGTTCAGGTCTGTATTCATTGTGGATAGATTCCAAGGGGATTTCAGATGTTCTAGATTTCTTCTAAAGTCTTATAAGAAAAAAAAAAAATGGCCCCATAAACTTCTACTAAATAACATATATATATAGCGACGCTTCTTAATATATACTACATTTATTTCGACCATAAGATCTATCTTGTTTTTTAAGATGTATAATCAAAGTACGATATTGAAATGTCCTTTTTTCTCTTTTAAAGGAATCCAACAGTTTTTTTTTTATTTGTGCTTTCAAAATTTCTCTTTTTTGAACATATTCTACCATACTTCACATAACGTGAAAGAAAAAAAAAGGGTTAAGGTTGTGTAATTACTTCATCTCAAAACATGATTTCCTTCACCTGGCCGAGCAGATTTTACGGTCAACGCCTTAATGAACCAGATAAGGTTACGGAAATTGCTCAACTAGAAGCGATCTGCTACATTTTGCATTTACCCAGTAATTAATATTTGTAATAATGACTCACGCCGCTAAATATATAAATTCTTGTTAATATGCTTCAGTGAAATGTTTGCATGTAACTTTTTTTCTCTTTACTTGATGTCGAAATATTCTATTATGCAATTTCTGTGAGTAATCTAGCTAAAATCGCTTATTTTTTTTAACGATAATTGTTACAAATAAAACTAATTAACAGTAAATTATGCAAATGTTTTTAGTTATCCTGTTTCATCTTTTTTTTACTATTTTTAATTGTTCTAATGTAAGATAAAGAACAATCTTTAGAGTGCATCATATTTTATTAAACAAGATTTCAAATTATGCACCCGAAAGAGAAGGTGAGAATATTTATAAATAAAAATACGAAGTACCCAAACATAACTTTTGACTGAGTGAGTTATATTTACGTCGCACTATAAAGCTGCACGAGGGCTATTGGCGATGGGCCTCCTAATTTTGACCATAGTCAGGCGGAGGACATCTGAACTGGCACCTTTCTCCCACCTTCCACACCATACCAACGGGAGGACGTTTGAGCCTTGACATATTTAATGTGCGTCGGTCCCCTCTGCACGACGGATCTTAAGCGGTATTGGGCTCAAACTCATGAGATGACAGCAACTAGTCCGTTACCTTGACCACTAGGCTACTGAGACCATTAGAATCTATGACAGTCTTGTTTCAGCCAAGTTGTATGTTCGAGTCCTGATTATATCAATGATTCTTGAGTAGAACAATGCCTTTTAAATACAACTCGATCCCTTAAAGCTCTTTCGTGAAATATAAGAGGCGATGGTACGAGTTCAAAACTGTTGTCTTTATTCTCAAATTGTGATTCAACCTTTGCACAACTCTTAAGTGGAAGTGGTAGTCACGTGGTCATAGTCGTTAGAGAGCTCGTGGCCCGCGATGTTGAGTCACGGGCTCGAAACCTAATGCCACTGAAGCAGGGCCGCCCCGGACAAAAATGGAAAATGCCGCCCCTCTTTCTAAAGCAAAAAATTATAATTTAAAAAGAAAATTTTTTCACATAGATACACACCTATAAAACTTGAATAACGAGCAAAAAAGGCAGCATAATCATAAAAATATATATAATTTTAAGTCTTAAAAAATACAAAATAATTCCAAATTAAGGACAGTTATTATTTCAAATGAGTAAAATGTAAGACAAGGAATTGCCCATTCCAGTAGGCAAATTTCTTCGAAAAAAAGATAACTAATGGTGAGAAACACAAGCATTTATTTTATAACTTATAGTAACTACACCAAAAACTAAAACAAAACATCTTTCGTGGCTCTCCACCAAAAACTTATTACCCCTGTCCTCTTGGATAGCTGACACCAAACATCGTATGGGTGAAAGAAATGTCCATTGTGACCCCACTCCAGGATGGGAAGAAAGAAAACTAGTGAAAAAGATGTGTAAAAATATATCAATTTTCATTATTTAAAATATATTTCTGCCTCCAAACCTTCAAGTTTCAACATAAAAGGAAACTGACATTAAACATACAGAGTACAAAATAAGGAAATAAAGTACATTAAATAAAATACCAAAATCACACTCAATAATATTTCAGAAAACATATTAAATTTTTGTAAAAAAAAAAAATCATATTCGGTCCAAATGCCACCCTTAAAATTTGCCGCCCCGGGCAGGGTCCGGCCCTAGAGCCGCCCCTGCACTGAAGACATGTAGAGAGGCTGATGCGTGTTAAATTTGTCAAGGTTCAAAGTTCTCCCGTTGGGTTAGTGTGGAGGCTTGGCGAAGGAGGTGACGTTTTTGTCAACTCTATGGTTCAAAATTACGAGGTCCGTCATCTCGTTTTGCTTCACAGTTTGGCGTAAATCAAAACCAATCAATTGATTGTGCAACCCTGAGCAAGAGTTTTAAAACTTTTTCTGACATCGACCCCTTAAAAAAATAACGCTCTCTACATCGAATTAAATCTAGGTTATTTTTCGATTTCAGACAAATGATCTGTTAGAAACTGTATTGTTCGATCACATTTTGGAGTATAATTTCGTAATGCTTTCGATTTTCAGTTAGGTTTAGGGCCGTGGTAGCCTAGTGATCAAGGTCACAGACTATTGACCGGCGTGCCTGTCCTACTAAAGACCCGCCGTGTAGAGTGAGCTGATGCACGCTAAATCTGTCGAGGTCAAAGTCCTCCCTTTGGCGTGGAATGGTAGTTTGGAGATGGGTGCCAGTGTACGTGTCGTCCTCGTCACTTAATCGAGGCTCAAAATTTCCAGGTCCGTCGCCAATACCCTTTGGGTTGCTTAATAGAGCGACATTAATTTTTCTCTCACAGTCACTCATTCACTTTCACTTAAATTAACATAATTAGGGCAAGAGAATGTCAATATGCAATATAAATTTTATTTTTCCTTTTTAACATCGGAACAAAAGCTTTCGTTTTATTTGAACAGTTGCTAAGCATTGTTCTCACTCTTATTTCTATAGTAAATAAACAATATGATGGCATAGAAAATACACCTGAAGCGAGAATAATACAACGTCAAAATCGGACACAACTGTTCCTCCAATCAGATACAGGGGTGTTAATTTAGCGGTTCTGTTTGACTTTCAATATACTGAGTTGAAAAGAAAACTCTGTACAGAATACTTTTTTTCAGAAATACTCAGAATGATGAGTTCGACTCTAAATGTTATTTTGAACAACCCTTTTTTAAAATGGGTTGGTTTACTGGTGGTCAGCATCAAAATTTCGAAATTATCACTCATCATTCTGAGAAAATCTTATTTCCGAGTGAAACGATTTTGCGGATATAATCCATGGGGAAACATTGGAAAATGGGCAGGTAATTTTACTATTTTTTTTACAGTTTCACTCTTTATTTCTACGCGTTTAAATCTTATCGATAGAAATTTTCTAAATTTGATAATCATTCTAGTTGTGACAGGTGGTAGCGAAGGAATTGGAAAGGCTTACGCAGAAGAGGTAGTACTATTCTTTTAAAATATCTGGAACATACTTGAAAAATATTTTAATAGTTTGCTTGATCTTTCAGTTAGCAGCCAGGGGTCTTAACGTCTGCTTAATAAGTCGCAACATTGAAAAACTGAACTCTGTGGCCAAAGAAATAGGTAATGTTTCTCCTATGATTACTATTCATGAATTCAGTTTGATATGCATTAAATTTGCTGATTTTGTTTTGGTATATGTTGCATGCATACTTTTCATACGAAAGAGGTATAACAAATTTCCTTAAATTAATTATAAAACCTCATTACTTAAGATAATACATTGCTATATTTAAGATCGTATTTAACAAGATCAGAATTTTCTTAGATTCACAAAATTGAAGATCTTGTTTGAGACAATGTCGTAACGCATAACCCTGAAAAAAAAAATCCCCGCGGGAAGGGGGAGGATTCTAGAGGGCCCAATGTTTGACTGACGAGATATAAATGCAATGTTTTGAGATATAAATGCATTACTAGGCAAAAGAACGTAGACAATTTTGACTGATTGTCATGAGCAAATTTAATCATAAACCTTAATGTTGATTATGATCAGACTTAATCAGAAACCCCTAGTCGTTTGATTTTCTTAGAATGTAGCAATTTCAATGTCTTTTTTAACTAAAAAAAAGTTAAGATTCAATTGAGGAAAGATGTTTGTTGATTTAAGCACATTCATATACATCGTCAGAATGTTTTCAGTGTTTCCAAATCGCGTGAGTATTAAGTCCTAAGAATTGTATTTCTCGGCAGCTGCACAAATAGCGCTTACTTCTTTTGTCATCGAACCAGACTGGATTCGTGAACTTGTGTTTGGCGTGTTTCAGTTGCGTCGCGAGTTTGAGTTCTGGATGCCGCTGAAGACCCGCTGTATCGAAAAGCTTATACACATTAAACCTACCTGAGCTCAAAATCCTCATTGTTGGTGTGGAATATCAGCTCGGGCGTCGTCCTCGTTACTTGACTAGGGTTCAAAACTACGAGATCTGTCACTAAGAATTCTCATTACTTTGAGATGCTATGTTAATAAATAATTACAGTCCTCGCGTTGAAGGAAAGTTAGAATAAAGATGCAATAGCTCGTGTTTCATTTTCCTTAATCGAACATTCAAAATTTTGAGGGCTCCCTTCTACGACAATTATATATACAGGGCCGGCTCTAGCAAGTTCCGCCGTGCCGGAAAAATATGGAAAATGCTGCCGGTGCTAATTTAATATCGGGGGTAGTAGCGCCAAGCTGTTTATGTTCACCAAGATGGGCGATAATATTACAATATGGTTACCTTTTAATATTTTTATCGTCTGTCGATGTGGTTGCCATGGGGATAACGTATATTAGAAATAACTTATTCGTTTTTTCCAGCTGTAACCCTTTAATTTCAGACGATTTATTTAAAAATTTAACCATTTTCAGTGTAATTTTTCTATTGTTTGCGTCTTTTTAATTCTGGGCTATTTTCGAATATGGATATTTCTAAAATGAGTGAGTAAAATGAATAAGTGTTGTGCTTTTAATTATCGCTATAAATCGTTTATTTTCGTTTTAAAAATGTTTTTTTTTACGTTCTTTGTTCAATTAAATTCGTTGAAGGAACTTGCGGTGCAAGTTTCATATTGCAAGCTTTCACTACTTTGTAATTGATATTCTAAATTAATTTTAACGTACATTATGTAATTATTTTATTCATAATAAAAAAATGCAATTATTACTTTGTGTAATAATCATATAATATTCGTTAATTATAATTGTTCCTTTTAGCATTTATTTATAAATATTACACATTTTGTTATTTATTTATAATTATTATTTATTTATAATCTTATTTATTTATAGTTGTATATTTATTTAGTTATGTATTACGAGTTCTCTTATGCATTATTTTTACTTTTTTATAATTCGACAATTATTCTTTTTAATAATTACTATTTAATTATATGATTATTTCTAATAACCGTTATAAAATCGTACTATATGAATATTATATATAATTACGATAAAATAATATTATAAGATTATTATATGCTGCTTATAATACTATTATTAATACATGTTACTTTTTGTTGCATAATATTATTCATTATTTATTGATTGATCTAGGTTATTCTCAATCTCTTCCTATATCCTTTATTTGAAATACATTTCAATGTATTTCAAAACAGTTCTTTTAAATTATTGTGTATCATTAAATTACCACTAAGCCACCATATTGGATTTCATTCCAGCAACAAGAAGCATTGCTTGGAGTGATCCTTATCACGCCAAGCAGCACTTGACGCCATTACCAAATTAGTTCCCTCAAGACTAAAATAAAAAATTTCCTGTGGCTCTCTCTATCTACCAAAACCTCTAATTACCTCAGTCCCCATTTTGGATAGCTGACACTACACATCGTAAGGGTGAAAGGAATGTCCGTTGTGACTTCACTTTGGATGGGGAGAAAATTACTAGTGAAAGATGTGTAAAAATATTACATTCATGATTTAAATTATACTCCAGACTCAAACCCATCAAGTTTCACCATAACAGAAAACTGTCTTTGAACACATACAAAATATAAAAATAAGATGCATTAAATGAAATACCAAATTCACACCCAATAATATTTCAGAAAATATATCGAATTTTTTGTAACAACAAAAAAAAAGTTCAATCCAAATGCCGGCCCTAGAGCCACCCCTGATATACTATTGTCCCTCTTCTACGACAAACTCCACAGAAATGCATAATTGGAAATAAACCTGCTACCATATATATATAATACTATTTAAAACAAATTTTCATTTGAATTTTTTCAGCTGAAAATTACAAAGTATCAACAAAGACAATTAGTGTTGATTTTACTAATGGGCCAGATATTTATAAAAAGATTGAAACTGAACTTCTAGAGCTGGATGGAGCAATAGGAGTTCTAGGTAAAAAAGTATGACTTTGATAACTTGCATTAAACAAGAATCAATTTTGAATAACATTTTCTAGTTTATTAGAATAAATTAAACTTAAATATTTATGTTAACAATGTATTTATTAAAGAGATTGTTAACTTATGCAGAGTACAGACTTTGATAAATTCCATTATAGACAAATTTCTTTCAACCATTTTCCATGTTTTTATTTTTTTAGCATATCGAAATATCCTGGGAAATGTTATTTTTTTAAACATAATTTATCTTCAAAAACAGCTTAATTATTTTAATAAAATGAACATTCAAATCTAAAGTTGAAAAGGGGGGTTCTAAGCAACTTTACATATAAATTAACAATTACTTAGTCTATTTAATACCCTTTAAAATTTTGTATTGAGTATTTATTAATATCTGCTGTTAAACACATTCTTCACAGGAAACTCAATAATATTTCTTTTTCAGTGAATAATGTAGGTATGAGTTATAAATACGCCGAATACTTTCATGCAATACCTGATGGCTTAAATGTAAGTTTTAGAAATTGTTATATGTTAATGTTTCAACAACAAATCAGACGATTTTTAAAGAAACAAAATTTTTTTTAGGTTATTTGGGATTTAATCAATTCTAATGTAACATCATGTACAATGGTGAGTTTATTTTTTTATATAAAAGTTGAATATTTTATACATTGATTGCTATATATTGTAAAATTTTGAACATTAAGAAACTATGGTATGTCTAAACTAACTTTATGATGTTAAAAATCTTAAAATACCATAAATAAAATGCCTCTTTCAAACTAAAAAAATTTTAAGTATTTATTTTTGTTTTCAAAATACATTTTTTTAAAGATAAATACACTTGAAAAATTATTGGAAAAACTTTAAGTTCATAGAGTTTTTAAAATATAACTATAACCAGTTTCGAAATTTCTTTTAATTCGGATTTATATTAATTTTATCTGTAGATGATGAAAATAGTAATGCCCATGATGAATGGGAAAGGCATTATTATCAATGTATCTTCCCTAATGGCAATATATCCAATGCCTTTGCTAGCAGTGTATTCAGCAAGCAAGGTGAGTAAAATAACTCGGGATGGAGAATGCTTTGTTAGGAAAATATACATCTTTTTAATGTTGACTAGCAAATAAGTTTCAAAACTCATTAGAAATGTTTTAAATTAAATTTATATATTAATATGAAAATCTCACGCATACAATTTCTGAAGCATTGTACAATATTTAAAATATCAAATCGGTGATACATGGGTTTTCAAAACCTTATGCCCACAAGCTTGAATTTTTCCAACATGCTTTTATAGAAAAAGGCATAGAATATTCATTGATAGAAACAAAGGAAAAATATAAAAATCTTAAGCAATGATGGTTAAAATAAAAGCTTGAGGGGAAGGTTATGAAACTGAGATTAAATAACATAAGTCATGCATCAACAATCAAAATTTGATGCTTCCACTATAGTTTCTGATGACGAATTAAACTTGTGGATGGACCAAGTGTTTGGGAACATGTAGTGGTGAGCACTTTCTAAACATGATTAGGGATTGGTGTCTCTGAATTCCATTTTTATCTTCCTGGTGTTACTCCACCAGCCTGGAATATTAAATTGCATTCTTTTTTAAGTACTATTCAGCCTAACATTTATAGGCAAGCCATGAATGACCATATTTGGTAGTCCCTACAGAGCGTTCGAATTTGGAAGGAAAATTTGCTTGAATTTTTCAGGCTGGATTCTAAGTTATTTAAGTATTAATAAATGAAAACTTTCAGCATTAATTCATTTTTATAAACCAAAGGTTTTTATAAATATTTACTCTCAATATGTTAGAATAAATTAACGGTTACCTTTACGTAAATGCATTAAAAACGGAATCTAAAGCTATTTAAAATATTCCAAAATAAACTTTATTTTTAATTTTGTTCCGGCACAGATTTTTGTAAAAGTTTTTACTCTGAAAATGGCCAAACTCTTTCATTGCACTAATTACATTCTCAAAAGGAGTTATTAATATGAAGAATTTTTATATATTTCTTGGAATAGGCATATATGGATTATCTTTCAAGAGCAACATTTTACGAATATAAAGATACTGGAATAATTATTCAGGTAATTTTATATTTCAAAACATATTTCCGATTCAACCATTCTTAAAAATGTTAATGTTCTTAAAAAAACTTTTATACCTGATTTTTTCACAAACTGAATTTAATTGGATATCAAAAGATTTAAAGATTAGCAGTCTGCAAACAAAGTTTAATCTATTATCAGCGGATATTATCCAAATTATGTTAGGAACATAAATTACAATCAATAAGTACATTGTTGAGATTTTTTTTTTTCATGCATTTACAAATTAAAAGTTCAATAGTTATTGAATCTGAATTTTTAGCACTACACTAGGCATACGACTGTCTTTGTATAATATTAAGGGGTAAGGTATAAACTTGAGGGCATTTTCAATTTGAAAAAGTGTGCCAATACTGATCTTGAGTAAAATATTTTAATTTCATCTTCAATACTAAAATGCCAAGCTGACAGTTTTACCTGTTATAGTGGAATATTTATAAAAATGTATATAACCATATGAATCGTTTAAATTTTCACTGAAAATATGTTCCAAATTTGGATTCTTCTATGTATTAAATTGTCTTTTGAGGCCTACTTTACCTAATATATTAATGCTAAATACAGCAAATTTGAAATGTTAAAATTTTCTTTAGTAATAACTTCCCTTTTTTATTTCATTTCTCCCATCCACCTAATGCATTCTCAGGAAAATTTTAATAAAAATTTACTACACCAAATGTGATTTATAATAAAATAAGAATTAAGTGCTATACCTATTTCTTTAGAGTGTTCTCCCATCATACGTTGCAACTAAAATGTCAAATAGAAGACCCAGTTTAGAAATACCATCAGCTAAGACATATGTATCAAGTGCTATTAAAACTGTGGGATTTGAAGATTATACTTATGGATATTTTCCTCATAAAATTAGGGTAAGCTACATTAAAATATGTAACATAGCACAATACAATTATAATTGTCTTTTATGCTGAATTAAATTAGTTTAAAAAATGTCAAACTTTAAATCAAATTTAAAAAAAAATGATTGAAACTGATATTAGTAACTTAATTGAAATTTGATACGAAAAGTATTTGAATAATCAGTTGCAAGCACAAGATAAATTCTTGAAATAATTCGAAATTTCACATGTTATATAACTAGTAATTTACCAAAAAATAGACATTGAAAACTTTCAATTTCAGGGCTTTATTCATCAGTGGTTGAAAGCTAACATGCCAGCATGTTTTAATTTAGCATTATCATTATATTTTATGACAAAAAGTCGTGAAAGTTATTTCAGAAAAATGCAGAAAAAGGAAGAAATGCTGAAAAAAGAATTCCAAGCTTCAAATGTACAAGAGAAAGAAAAGTAAAAATTTACCAAAAACAATTATATGTATATTACAATAATGTCCTTAAAATAAATATTTCTGACTTTCTATTTGTGTTATTTCTCATGATGATGACAGTAGCATAACCAAAGGGAGGTGTCTTCAGGATCCAGATACTACTTTCTAGAACTTTGTCTGTTTTGGTTAATGTTACAGAATAGGACCAGAATTTGGAACATTTGTTCAGATATAAAAGAAATGAAACATTAATGATATTCTGACTTCACTATCCTTTAAAGGGCAGAATTTATCATACTTCCCATTTTTAACAGAGTTTATTCATTTTTTCTGGTATAAAATGTGTTTAACATTAAATGGGCTATGCCTTCATATATTAAAACAAAAAAGTATTCATGGAATATTTTGGCATTTTTAAAAACATTATATTAACAAAGGTATGAGTTATAATACTGCAAATTTCCATAGAAATTGAGGCATTTTTCTGTCTGAAAATGCAAGCAATAAACTTATTTACATTTTTTAATATTCTTTCACTGAAAATTTAACTTCAATTTCCTTTTATGTGCTTGTACATTACAGTTCAGGTCACTGACATAGCTAGTTCTAAGGAGGCCCTGTTATTGGGACTGTAGTTACGCGCTTTTGAATTCCTGTATCATTGATACGGAGGTAGCTAAGCCTCTGGTTCAGGTCCACGTTGAGTGATAAATTTAAAACTATCACATTAAAATTGGATACTCTTGTAATACTGTTCAGGTAGAATAGTAAAATTGCATGAATATAAAGGTAAAAGTCTTAGTAAATTAATGAATTGGACATTCTTAGTAATTGAGCACAAGCATTTCTGTAATACATTCATATATGGGATCAGTTTATCTAGTAAAAATACAATTTTCTCCAATATAATGATTAAACACCATAAATATAAATAAGCGTAAAACCCGTTTTTGTGCGGTAGATAGGGACAGCATAAAAGAAATCTTCAATAATTCATATAACAATTTTGTCGATATACTACAAAAAACTTTTTATGCGGCGGTGAGGAAACCGTATAAAAAAGTTGCACTTTATCCTAAATTGACAAACAAGATAATTAAATTTCACATGGAAAAATTTAATTTCTCATCGTATACACTAAGAAATTTTCGAAATGCTCATACATCAGTTCAAAATTGTTTTCAATTCTCTTAAAGATACAACTTCATTTTATTTTTTGGCACCATAATGTAAGTTTTTGCGATGACAGTCAGTTGCTTGTGATCTTCACAATAACCAAATATGCATGATCGAAGCTCTTTTTGGATCTGCATATCTATTTATTTTAAGAAAATACTTTTCTGATTTGTTGGAAAGCTGAATATCCCAGCATATATTGAATCCAGTTTTTCATGTCAGTCTTCATAATCTATCAAATTGTTGATGTCACTCAGCATAACGGAAAATATTAGCCCCCCCTACGATGTGAAGGTGTACATTACACCACTGATGTCATTGAAAATTTAGTCTTCAATCCAGTGTGCCAAGAGACTGTTTATAATCAATGAACAGAGTCATGAAGTGTATGTATATACATTGATAGAAAACATTACAGGGACGCCAAAACCTTTGAAATTCACATACTGCATGAAAATATACTGTACAATGTTTAAAACTCTATATGCCTGCAGCAGTTAAGAAATGTATATGTTTTGTTCTGCTGTTACATTAACTGTCCCTGAATTATGAACCATTTCACTGCTATATGTAATACAGATTCCTCTACAAAACCTGTTAAGGCATTTTGTCCATTATACTACATTTGTGTGAATCATACTTTTTCTGAGCAGTTAATGCAAAAGATTTCAACCCCTTATGTTATTGAATAATGGTTCAATATAAAATCATTCCTTACACTGACTTTTATACCACAGTATTATCAGAAGAACAATTTTGTATCTTTAAGCCTTGGATAAATATCTAATTTTATAAAACTGATTCGATTACTTCACTTATTTTATGAGGCATTTGAGGAATTTTAACTTTTAACTGAATATATTTATCTTTATTTTGATGCTTTTAAAATGTTTTATTATTCATTTAGAGCAAATGCACTAACATAATTTTCCTGTTAAGATAGTTTCCTAAATAGTGAGAAATTTGATTTCAAACACATGTGGTTAACGTTTTTAAAAAATGGAACAATGAATTGTTTCAAATATTTTATTTGATTAAATAAGTACATAACAAATAAATCTATACATATATGAATTTTAAAAATCCAATTAGTGATAAAACGTAACAATATGAAGTGACAATCTTACATATGTAACAAATTTTTTGTTGAAGCAGTTTTATATAATAAGAGTTCACAGATAACTAATTATTTAGAAAGTCACCAGTATAAATTAAATTTGCACAAAATAATGTACTTTCTCAACAATAAGCTACAATCCTAATTTTTTCTTCTTTAAATTCCATTTATCAGTTAAAAATTTTTAAAGATGATTTTAACTCTTATTCAACTTGTTGAAAAATGAGCAGTATTTATTCAAAAGTACTTGCAAAAAATATGTAATTAGAAAAGTATAAATTATTTGATCTTTCCTCATGAGCATTCAAATTGAGCTGAATTTAAGAAAATTATTTCTGTTACTATTTTATAATCTAATCCTAAAAACATAGCTACATTTAGTAATACACTAAAAATTTTTGATTATAATCATTAGTAGCTTAAATTTTTAAATCAACTTCCAATTAAAAAAAAAATTCTAGGTTAGTAAACTATTTTCACTATAACACTATGATTTTTTCATTATGTAACATTTATATATTTATGAAAAAAATTGAAGCATTATCATTGTTGTACAAGGTATGATCAGTAACACGAATAGCACACCAGTACTCAATAATAAATTTAACACAGACAGATGGAAGAGGGAAAAATTAAACTCTTTGATATACAAATGATATCTCCATATTACTTGTATATCTTAGCAATCTAACCATAGTTTTTAAGAATGTTAATGAAAAATATATAGTATTTCTATTTTACTTTTCACTGAACCCAAAGTAAAAGCATAAGGTGATACAAGAAAGAGACTGGTCCTTTTAACATTTTTCTAGATTATAAGAAACAAATCTAGCTAAAATATTTAATAATGCTTATCTATTCTTCAGAATAATATAATTTTTATTATAAAAATTCTATGCATAATTTATTATCATTTAAGGCCTATGTGCCTGTCCTTTACATAAAAAAAATCCTTTGAATTTTAATTTCAGTTCTCAATATTTTTTGGTAAAGAGTCAAACTGACCAAAGTAGTTAAAATGGCTTTTGTATAATTATTAATGAAGACAAGGAATATGAATATTTTTACAGCATCCTACGAGAAATGTTATTCTGTACATTAAACAATTTCCACATGAAGTAAATGAAATATACATTTGCTGATGTTTCATTCACTGCAGATTTTCTATGTGAAGTGCTTTGTCTGCCAGCCTTATGGATTTAAATGTACAGCTCTGAATAGAATAAGTTTATTGGTGTATTAATTCATCAATAAAGGATCAATGTTTTTCAAAAGAAGGCATGTCTTTAACTTATGTTTTGTTGCTTTCTAATTAGTCAACATATGCTAACTTTTGTGCATTTTTTTTTCCTAGTCTAGAATGAACATTATATTGACTTTATCAAATTATATTGTTCTTTAAGGCTTTTTCCTGTTATAAATGATCACTGTACACCATCTAGTTCAATTTAACTATTATTATAAATATTTAGTAATTTGAATTTTATCAACAATAGTATCCAAACATTGCTTAAATATATATTTTTTTCATCTCAAAATATTAAATTTCAGAAAATGAGCTTTACAAGTATAAAATTTTTTTAAATGATTTCATGAGGACAATCTGGAGTTATAAGATTGTTGGAAAGTTTTTCATTGTATTCATTTAACAACGTATTAGTTAATATTGCCATAGCTTTACATGAGGACATGATTGCACTATATTCAATTTTATTTACTATGAGAGCCATCCATAGACAAAAGGCTAGAACAAATGTAGCAATGAACTGAAAGAAAATTATAATAATGCCAAATACACCAATATCATCTATCAATGTAGTTACCATAAGAAGAGCCAATAATAAACAGCTGAGGAGAATATACATGAGGCGACTATTTTGCAATTCCTTCACACTCTTTCCAAGAATAAGCTGACTCTTGTCTATAGCATCAAGACGACATTTAAAGTTTTCTGGTTGTGGTGGTGCTATGAAAAATTAAAAGCAATGTAAATATTGAAGCAAGAGTGCCATTTTGTATACCATCTTTTTAAAAATCGAAAATAACAATGAAAATAATGCAACATACCATCCATAGATTTAAAGACATGCAATTGAGCGACAACAGCTTCATGGTCAGAATATGGAATAGTGGTATCTGGAATTCTATCTAATGGAGTTTCACATGTCAAACACTCAACATAGGTACCTGAAATAAATAACTGTTAGTTAAAAGTTGTTTATATCTATTCATTCAGTAAATTAGAAAAGTAGCCAATTTAAGAATATAAAAAGAGGAATTTCATAGAAAATTAAATTTAAACAAAAAATGGCAAAAATGTAAATATTTTTTTTCAAATAAAAAGGCAAAATATTTCTTCCCCCATCTATTTACATTCATAAAAAATATTCCTTTTTATCATATGAAATCAAAAGCAAAATTCAAAAACAGTCCCAGAAAAAAATCACAATTCTCAAAAATATTTTTGAAAACTCAGTACTTGGTACAATATATTTCTCATCAAGTACTATGTAGATTAAAACATATGATTTCAATTTTCTCCCCAGTATGTCCTTTTTTAAAATTTCAGATATTGCAACCTTTCAATTAAAATATATGAAAATTACTTTGAATATATTCACAGATAACTGAAACTATTAAAATGGGAGAAATACATTCTGAGTTTAATCATTAAGAATGAATATCCAAAACTTAAGATGCCACCAAACAATGATTAAATTGGATTATTTGTATTTCAGTTAATGTATACAGTGCAGATTTCAAATTTTGAAACTGAAGCATAGCTGTGGTTGTTTCTAATGCCACCTGTCTGAGGTAGTCAGATTGAGGTCCACGAAGTTCATCATGGCAAGGGGCTAAATGTACGCCTGTTGTTGGCCTTAGCCTTGAGCACCATACAGGTGACAGCACGATTTAACTCGGTTCCATTCCAATTTTGAGGGAGAACACCCTGGGGGAGGGTCAGGGGCCTCCCACCTCTCATTCCCTGCCCCCAACCTCAAGAGGGAACTTGGCTTGAAGGCTGTTTAGAGTACCCCATGCCGCAAAGGCACTACAATTTACAAACATCCATGCCTTCACCAGAATTCAATCAGGCCCTATGGCACAGTAGTAGTCAGCATTGCTAACCACTATACCAAATGGGCAACTGAAGCATAGCTGTAGATTCAGTGACTCAGAAAACAAAGTCAATACTTTATTTCAATTTTCTTTATAATCCTTCAAAATCAAGAAATGCCCCATCATTTTCTGATTATATTTTTCACTGACTTTTTTTTACAAGTTGATGATCTAATTTCCAGCAGTAACAATGCCATAAAAATTGCATCTCATGCTATCAGACTTGTCCAGAATGCCAACAAATCATTACTCTTTTGCAAACTTGAGTAGAAAATTTAGACAATAAATTGCATTTAGATTTTGGATTACTCCTTTAACCAAGGCTTATATTTATTTTCACATTTGTAGGCAAAAATATTAAACAAAAATGTTATCTTCATACTTCAGATATAAAATTACATCTTTGTTCAAATGTGAGATTGAAGATGTTTCATTTAGATAAATCTGGTTAGAAAAGGGAGGAATTTTTAAAAAATTTTTTAAAGCTTTTAATGATATTCTCAAGGAAAATCTGATCCCGATAATTGAGAATCTACTTTATATATGTGTGTGTATTTGAGTTTTTATTTAAAAAAAAAATAACAGCTAGAAAATAAAAAATCATATAAATACCATATTTTGACAGCAAATACAATTTATATATCTTAACTGTCAAGCATCATTCCCCCTCCAATTATTAACATTTTATCCAACTTGAGTCATTTCAAGTTTAAGTCATTAGTTTAACAAAGAAAAACAATTTATATTGGTATTAGATTGTTTTTAAATTGCTTACCAACTCTTTTAAAGCAATTCACTTATAATAAACCAAGATTATTACAAAAATTGGTTGGAATTTGTTGTATCAAATTAAAAAATCACCAGAATTAAAATAATTAGATTAATATTCTTATGCAAGTAAAAAAGAAATTACATTTAAAATTACTATTACAATTTATAATTAACCAAAGCTACAAATTTTGTAGGAAAAACAACCCCCAGCAAAAATCAATGCTTACAAAATGCTGATAAAAAATAGATTAAGTTGCACAAATTGAAAATAAGGCACTAAAATTATGCATTAAGGGGAGGGAAGGTAGGGGGAGTTTTATCAGATTTAAAGTAAAATGTAAAAATGAATCAATTTCATTTTGAAAAATAGATTAAAAAAATTAAAATATTTTTGATTGCCTACAATTTGATGCAATTATTTTCACAGAACAGTCACATTTAGTAATTTCAACAGGTGAGATGAAAGGCATTAAATATAGTTTTTCAAAATGTAAATGATACTTTTTTTCAGTTCCTTAATTTGGCAGAACGATTTTTGGGATCGATTAAATGCACTAGCAATTAGCTGTCTTTCACATAAAAGACTGGCTATTTTTTATTTTAAACATTTCGGGTTCAAATGTTTAGGCCAAAAAATGTTTTTCTTCTTTTGAAACAATGATCCCAAAGTAGAGATATTTTCCAACTAATAACCAATGTTTTTAATGACTTGTACAGAATAAAATAGCTCATTTCAACCCTTTAACTGCCACAGGCATAAATATATATGTAATAATTCCCAGTAATTTAATCTGTAATAGTAATAATCCTCTCCAGCATTCTTTTAATTAACTCTTTTTAATAATATTCAAACAAGCATTAATTCTTTGGTTCAAAACTAAGGCCTTAATTTTAATTGTAATCAATTAGTATCAGGACTCCCTTTCCCACCTATATTAACCAATCATTTATTTAAAAAATATGTCAGGGTTTTTTCACCACCGCTATAAATGTCCGAATCTGGGAAGCCCACTTCTTTCTGTAATCAGTAGCCACCGCTGCAGCGTTTGTGTGTTCCGCTCTGTCTGCTTGCCTTCACCATGAAAATGTCGCTGTATGCTTTTGCCTTCAACTTGTCGTCTTAAATATGTAAATAACTGCAGCTCTTTTATCTATTGTGTTTTATGAGTTCGTGAGCTTACCGTGTTGTCATTGACGCCTTTGATGTTTCATGTTAAAATAAAAGACGAACGTCCCCTCTGAAGATGTTTTCTGTGAAACCCTGTGTAAACAAATACACCAACACTGGCCAACGATATTACATATATATTTTTATATATGCTTTTCCAAATTGCAAACCTTTGTACTATGCTGCTATCTGTAAATGTCTCACTCCATGTGGGCTTAGTTATTCCCAGCCCCTAACCTTATCTCTGTACAACAACTAAGATGGAATTCTTTAGGGAAAGAGTATTTTTTGGTGAGTTTTTGAAGTATCTCTTAAAGCACCAGTCCTTGCAATTATGTTCATTTGGTATGATTTAGTTTGTTTTTAGTATTTGCTAACACATACAAATTCAATATTAAAATGTACCAAAGCCACAAAAATAGAAAAGCTAAATTACACACAATTATATTACTAAGCTTAAAAAAAATTCATAAAAATACTACATTTTCTTACCACTACCACATTTGTACAGTATATAATCTATTCTTTTCCCTGCTGGACTGTGATTCAATTCTTTGCTGCTAGTGTATATATTATCTGGATGGCCACAAGTGGTTCTTATGCAAGTGTTTTCCTAACAGAAAATACAAATTACTATAAGAATACAAAATCATAATTTTTTTAAAACTCACAGCACTTTGTAATAACTTCATTTACAATATCTATCATGAGCACAATTGGGACTTTTCAATTCAATGTTTACATTCTATATCAGCCTTTCATAATTCAAATATTTAAAGTTTTAATCCAACAGGGGAGTGGGAGAAATTTTAGTTTGAGTTGATTTCAATCAGTATATAAGAATATTTCCTTTATCAAGGTAATTTAATGAATTAGTAAAAAATACAAAAGCATGACAATAGTTTTCATTAAAAGTGAAAGAGCAGCATTCTTTATAAAACACATGTTTCTTTCAATGACTGATTGCATAATCTTGAATAACAGTTAAATGAGATAGTAATACTTCATATTTCTAACTTCTAAACCACATAATGCAAAGGCTTTGAAACCATGTTGAGCTTTTCCGATTATTCTACACAATGTGACTTTAGTGAAGTCAAAATTCACACACAAATCTACAAGGCACTAAAAAAGAAAATCAATGAATTTTTTGATAAAAATGGAGAAAAATCATATATATATTTTGTACTAAAGAAGAAACTGATGATTTTATGAAAAAAAATTCTTTAATAAATCTAAATATAGCATAATTTCAACTGAACTTAATAGTTTTATACACATTATGTAAACAATTATTTATATTAAAATACATAACATTCTAAATAAAAAACATTAATATTCCTCCCCCCCAAAAAATATCAAAGATTTAATTATTGCATTAATTGAATTCAGTTATCTTAGTTATTTTTTAATTAGATATAATTATATGTATATTACTCTTTATAATTATATATATATATATATATATATATATATATATATTTATATATTATTCTACTGTATTGATGTTTAGAAAAAGCTTAGGTAATGTTCAGCAGTTAACCAGCACCCACTGAAAATTCTTTGATGATAACATACAAATTATGCAGAGGTAAAATCTATTTGCTGTTAACTGTAACTAATTTTACTTAATCACTACTGAAAACTGTATGGAGAATGATCAGTGGCTTAATGGAGAGCATTTGGGCCCCCCTGCAAAGTCAGGTTTTGGGGTTCCTAGAACCCTGGCCCTCCCCTGCAATGCAGGTGTACGTTCGCCACCGAGAATTATAAGAAATTGATACAGTTGGCTATATTTCGTCTATGACGACTTGTTTTTGTTGGAAAGCGGGAATGCAAATGAGTTGTTCCACCTCTAATATACCACATCCAACATGGCCAGCTTGATCTTTTATGATCCAGCAACGTGGCTATAGAAAAATTATTTGATTCAAACCTGATATTAGTTTTGTTAAAAGTTTATTTTTATTAGACTATGATTCTTTGTTGTTTTAAGTTAATTCAAAAATATTCAGCTATCCTGTTATGTTGTAAGTAAATAAGTTCATCACTCAATTCTGCCACAAGCAGATGAATTTCCTACATGTTTGACAGTTTATTGCATGTGCTAGGCTAAGTTACACCAAATTTTATTTAAGTCAATGTTAAAAATTTAAAATTTTTTTACAAGCATAAACTATTGAAATATTACTGATAAAAAAATTCTATCATGGGCCTTTTTCAACAGATATCAGTGCAATAATAAAAAAACATCAACATATTTAAAAGAAAAATAATTTAAGTAATAACACCTTATGTATAAAAATTGACTTTCTTACTCTTTTTTAAATATGTAGATAGAAAATATACTCTCGGTGAAAAATTAATTTTATTATAGATCTCTGAATCAATTGAACTTTCAAATAATACATGAAAAAATAGAATTTCATATATATATATATATATAAAACATTATCTTAATACAAATTTCATAAAAATTAATTTCTTTTGAGTTCTTTCTGCTGTAATTGTATATAATTATATCTGAGTAGTTTTTTAAAAATAAAATGAATTAATATACATGGAACATAAGACCACTTAATTTATAAATCTCACCACAACAGGAGGATTCTTTTGATCAGTATATGAATCAATACACCCAGAATTATGGACAATTATCTTGTAAGGGAGGTCTGTAGGTTCAGTATTGAAGTCACCAGCTACAATACTTAAATCAGCTGTTTCAGAAGTATGACGGACATACTGGCTGAATTCAAATGCCTGAGCTACTCTGTGTGGTAGATATTGATCATGGAATGCATCATATTCAGCATGCAACTAAAATTAAAAGAATGTGATCATTACATAAATTTTATTCTTATACATGTTTCTTTAAAGGAAACCTCCTTTGATAGTATAAATACATATATCTGAAAATAGATATATGTATAATATCACAATTCAACAAATGAACAAGAATGAATGAATAATTATTTGAATTTCTATCTCCTTTACTACTGAGTTGTGTGATTAATTTAATTTTTTTAAACTATTGATTGGAATCATAAAATAATTTGTTGCAAGAATAAATTTATAGCATTAGAAGTTTTATTATTTTTAGGCAAAATTCATTACTAATTAAGTGACATATCCTTAATAAATACACTTAGAAAAATTGCAAATTTTTCAAAGGCATTTTTACTCTTTTTTACCAACTTTATACATAAAAGTTTAAATATGTGCACCCTAATTTTTCTTTCCCAATGGTATAATTTTAAAATTCTACAATTTCTTCACATAAATAATAAATTTACTAAAAAACATTTAACTCAGCTGCACCCAAAGAATATTTAAAAATATTTATTAAAAATTTAAATGATCATTTTAATCTTTAAAAAGGATATTTTAATATTTTCTACATGATTACATTATTTGAATTATCCAACAACATTGTTGTTTCAATTGCATATTAACTTTTATGTGTTTGCAGTTAAAGTTATTTGAATATATTTGTTTTTCACATTTGTAAAAATAAACATTGATTTGTGAAAATATATTAATTTAAATATAATTAGAAGAGTGTTAATAAAAATATTACAAAGAGGGTTATTTCACAGTTAATACAAATATCTGTTACTCATACATTGCAAAGTTTATGCCTTAGAATTTAAGACACCACATTTTAAATGAATCACAAGCAAAAACTAAAATAAATTAACTGCAAAATTTTTTGAAATGTTATTTACTACTTACATGAGTTACATATAAATTTATTTTTAATCCATGATGAACCACTTTACACAAACCCACAACTTTACCACCGTACCAATCACCATGGAGAATTTTGTGAGCATAACCATTCAAAGAATACTGGTACTGAGCAGCATCAACAATAACACTCTTAGATAATATGCAAACACCACTGCCTAGAACACCACTGAAACAATAAAATTGGTTTTTTAGTCACAACAAAATTTCTTGTCTTACTCATATTTCCCAAATTAAAATGTTAAATAAGAATTTTTTAAAAGAATTTATGTAGAAGAAACTATGGAAGTCTTTACACAAATACATATTTCCTCATTCTGACAAATAATTTTTCATGTAAATTAATAAAACCTTTTATTGAATTTAATAAAAGAAAATGTTAAAAATATACGTAACTAAAAAATAGATTTTTTATCAATAAGTTTAATTAAAATGATAAGAATTTGAATATATATTTCATTCTAGTGCAAAAAATGCTAACTACAGAATTATAAGAAATTTGATACATACATATTTGATACTTGTTATATTATAGTTTAAAATTTTACATTTCTCAATAAAAACTGATTAAACTTTTACAAATAAAATTACAATTAAGATTAAATTCTGTTCCAAATTTAATTTTATTATTCAAAATAATAAAAATTCAATGATATGAATTTATAATTGTTGTACAACAAATAATTATTTCTAATTTCTAAATAATTACAATGAATTATACATAGGAACTTGACATACAAATTTGATATTAATACCAGATAACTTATTGAGGAGGATGCTTAAACACTATTTTAAGTTACAAATTGCAATTACAAACCTGAGAAAGTAACAAGAAAACATGAACTATAGTGAAAAGTTTGAGGGAAAAAAAGTGTTAATTTCATTAAAAAATCCATGGCAATTCAGGCTTTAAATGAAAAGTACAGCCTTTGATCTTTATGAAGTTACAAAATTGATAAGAAATGACCAATATAATCAGGGAAAAATAAAACTTCCTCAAATAACATCAAGAACTATTATGATATGATCACCTTTTTGGCTTCAAAACTGCCAATACCTGGCAAGGCATTGACTCAATAAGGTGCTTATAGGTAGTCTGTAGTATCTGGTTATAGGATACCAAATTTTGCAATTCTCACATACTACAAGGAGGTAGCATGGCAGCACAAACTTAGTTATCCAGTTGGAAACCACAAATGTTCAACTGAATTCCATGTCAGGTAAATTCGAAAATAAGACATGACTAGAAATTCACCAGAACGTTCCTCATACCACTCTGACAATTTGGCCTTTACAACCTGGTACATTATTTTGTTGGTAAATGTTTTCTACTCCTGAGAACATTATTGTCATGAATGGATACATCTGGTCTGCAATGATGTTCATATAGTACACAGAAGTTAGGGATTATTCTACGGGGATGATTGGTTCTAAAATGCCCCCCCAAAAAGCATCAACAAAACTGCAATGCCATCAACATTTATCTGTGGCCTGGGTGTTAATGTTTTTGCTGGAATCAGGAAATTTACATTTGCCTCTCAATATGATTGACTAGAAAATGTGATTGCATAACATCAGGTTGACCACTTTCTTTCGTTTTTCTGTAGTTCATTGCTGATGCTGTAAGCAATGACACACCATTCTTAGTAAGGATACAATTTGGGTTCCAGTTGTATAAGTCTGTATGCAGTAGTATATGCACTGTGTGTCAAGACTTATTCAGGGTCTCTGATGTTAAGTGATATTGACCATTCTAGCCCCTTATCATGGTGAACAATGTGAAACACTCTCCGCTGTTCTCTGGAATCAATCTGGCAAAAATTACAAATTACAACTTGTCATTTCACCATCCCCACTACACTTTCAATAAGTACTAACAAAAGCTGCATGTGAGCAGCCGAACAAACATGCCATTCTAAAAATCCATGTCCCAGGTACAGAGTCATAAAGATTTGACCTTCAAATTCAGATATATCAACTCCTCCCTTTATGTTGTCAAATAACATAAAAAGACAGCAAGGCACTTCATATAAACTAGCATCAGACAAGAGTGCATCATAATTTTGTCTCAATGCAAGCTCACTGTTTCAGATGTGAGGGGTGGTCATAATATAATGGCTCTTCTTTCTGTGCATATAATTATACAAAAAGTCTAGTTAGAAATATTTAAATTGCATTTTATTTATAAAACTTTTAGTCAAAATGCTCGTAAAGGCATTTTTATAAAATCTAATTTGACTGTTTCATTGACAATAATATAAGAAATTTTCACCAACATTTAATGATGTTGATGTTCCCCACTTCTTTCAAAATTATGTCTCAAGTTGAGTCTCATTCAAAGCCAAATTATATAAAAAAATTTAATGATATTAACTTCAAGAATTTAACAATAATTTATTTAAGTGTGTTGCTTATTATTTTCCTTTCAGCTAATGTTGACAACTTTTAACTCTGAGGTGAGAATCTAATTTTCACTTCATGACTGAAAATACAGAATGTTTCATCTTAATATAGACTGAAAAAGTACAAACAACTTACTAGAAAACTAGAAGATATTTTTACACTAGAAAATACTTTGGGCATCTTTTGCATTTTTTAAAATTTAATGGGACATGATAAAAAAATTAAAATAAAAAATGTTTAATATTAAAAAAAGATAAAACCTCTTTAAGATGCAAACACTTTAGCTTTTTATGCTCTGTTATGTTAAACAAGTATTAAAAGAAATAATACTAGAAAAAATCTTATACAATTACGGTAGCAGCATAATCTAAATACAATTTAAATATTCAACAAAGTGTTAATTCCTATGGTGAATAAATACTTTGATAATCAAACTGAAAATTACAGTTCTTGAAAAAAAAATTCATGGCACATTTTGTTTCACTTTAACAAAAACAGATTTTTTTTAAAAAACAATATAATTATTAATTTTAAATGTGTCAAGTCATATATACATAACTCATAAACTTAGATATTGAATATACATCTAGTTTTTTTTAACTTGATTGATTTCATTGGTACAAAAACCATATTAGGTGAATTTGTGCAAGGCATTTGCTAATTTATGGAAACATGTAATTGTGGTCTCGAAAAGTAATGGGAAACTGCAATAGTTTCTATTTGGTCCACCACAGAAATTTTAAACCGAATAGATATTTTTAATTTAAAGTTTTTTGAAAATTAATTCATGGGCATGTTTTATTCTTTAAGTATGAAAAGTGTAATCATGATAATTTGTACATAACTGTATAAAAACTTAGTTAATCTAGAATTTCTTTCCAAGAATCAGAATATGCACATACTACTAATAAAGGATCATAAAGTAGAGTAAGTTCTATCTTACATGATAGATCTTTGAAGCTGAACATCACATTGTACATATTCTTGTGCAGGTAAAATTAACGTGATAAATAAACTAACTTTAGTGACTAACACACAATAATTGGAAATAGATCTCACTTTTCCATTTGTTTCCATGGGGAGATATCCAATTAGTGATCCACATCATTTCTGAAACCAACAGGTTTTCCTTTTTCGAAAGCACAAAAACAAATAACACTAAAAATTTGACAGTATGCACAAGGATTGGAGTTCAACAACCGAACAGAGGGATATTAGACAGTTTCAATATATTCCACACAAAAAATACTACACTCATCTACACCATTAAAATTCGTAGGTATAGCAAACGTATCTATCTATCTGTTTTACGTGCGTCTATCCTCACGAACCGCACGACGCAGAAACTCGCCGAAGGTACCAAAAGATCGGGAATGATCCAAGGAATCCATTTTGACCATTTATATTCCGATATTGCAATAAGTTAAAAAGATATTAATTAAAAAGCTTTTGTTTTACTCCTGCGTGTTGTTTCTACAGCCAAACAGAGTGAAAAACCGGGAGGTTTTTTCTATCCCCGAAGTTTTTAAAACACGATCTAATTTTTTTTATGAGACTCAGGACAAAAATAATTACAGAATCGGAAAGATCATTTACTTCGCCACGATACGGTATAATTTATTTTACAAAATTATGATATTTTCTATTTTTTACGATTTTTTCTAAAATGAGTCAAAATCGATACGTTTTTATGAAAATGATTTATAAATCGTTCCGTTTGCACTTTCTTTCGCGTTAATGAAATGATATTCTACACTAAACAAGTTAATGCTTTTCTCTTTTAGAATCAGTCATTTAAAAAATAAAATGTCAAAAACTTTTTTTTACGATTTTTCAAAAATACTCAAAATTTTATTTAAATACTTAATAACTTCTTTATTTATAAAAATAACCTCACAAAACTTTTTTTCGTGTGTAGAACGACATTATCCGTAATCTGTGCAAAGATTGAAAAAAAATTACTTAAAAATTACGGTTTTTTTTAAAAAAAAATTGTGTTTTTAGTCCCCTTTTGCGAGAAATATTTAAGCATTAATTTTGTTACATTTTTGTTTAAAATTACCGTTGTTTGCAATCGATATATGAATCTGAAGACATTAACTTAAAAATGAAGACCGAAAATAAATAAATAAATAAAACATTAACAAATAACGCATTTTTACAATAGCCAAGGGTTTGGCGGCGAAAACCTGTTTGGTGCCAAACGACTCTTTTACTCTGTACCCGTCACGTTTGATGAAAGGTTACACTAGAAAAGATGCGCCTATAAATATTGAAAATCACCAGATTGGGCGAAATTGAATATCTCTTCCTTTTATTTTAAAGGTCTTTTCACTCTTTTTCTCCTGAAGATTTCGTGGCGCGATCGAAAGAGCGCTTGATTACTACAGTGTGTACTCGGGTTCGAAACATCATTGCGTAATTTTTAAGATTTTTTAAAAAATACTCAAAATTTTATTCGCGCATTTAATAACTTCGACAGAATTTTGCTAATTGAAGATAATTTATTTTCGTCACGATACAGTATGTTTTTACAAAACTATACTTGATACTTTTAGTTAGTGATTTAAAAATAAAATGCCAAAACTTTTTTACAGAATTTTAAAAATACTCAAATTTTAATATATTTAATAACTACTTATCAAATTCAAATTTTTTATAACTTCTTCATTTATAAAAATAATTGCATGAAACTTTTTTCAGTGTATCGAATATTTAAAAAAATGCTCACAATTTTGATTCAACATTTAATATAGTTGTGATATTTCGTAATTATAAAAAATTCTACTTTTTTAAAAAGGTACATTTTCGTTTCAGGGGCCTAAAAAGTTGCAAAGTGAGTGAATGAATATTAAAGTCTCCCTGTTCACTTACTTGAGAGCTTATGGCGATGCACCTCGACATTTTGAACCATTGTCAAGTGACGAGGATGAGACTGAGCTGACACCCATCTCTCTCAACTACCATACCACACCAACGCTAGGACGTTTAAACTCTCGACAGATTCAACAGCGGGTCTTCAGCAGTAGCCAAAATTTTAAAAGTGCAGTAATAATTAATTGTGGGAAATTACCATGCAAATTTTGTAATGACATATAAATAGAAATCACACACACATACCAGGAAACGCCTGATAGCAAGAGGGAAGGGAAATTTCCATGACAATATGTTATGCATTTAAAAATGTTTGTGCAATGCCGGGGAATAAACCTGTCTGACAAAGAAAAGAAGCAAACAAATTTGGAAAGAGGGAATTTTAAGTTATACACTCGGTAAAAGCCCGAGCAATGCCGGGCTAAGTGGAAAGGGGTGGGGTAGAGGTGGAAGTCATTTTGAAAATTAGTATTAGAAATGCTGATTTTGTGAAGGAAAGGGAAAATTTATAAAAGTAGAGAAAGCCCGTGCAATGCCGGGCCATGCCGCTAGTTTATATTAATATTTTTAACACTGTGGACATTCATAAAATATTCAATTTCCAAAATGTTTCCTAAAAATGTAAAGTTGATTCAGAGTGTTGTTTTTTCAAAGATAAATGTTTTGAAAATGTTTTTTTACCAGTTTTAATAGATAAACCAATAAGTCTCACCAGTAATAAAATCGTAGCAAATTTTGAAGAATACATTTCCACTTCCTCATGTCAAAACATAAAAATTTCAATTACAAAATAATATCTGAATATGAACAGCTTCGAAGAATATTACCAGACCCGCAAAATATTTCAAGGAAATCAAACAGAAAGCAGTTACACATGCTATTAATATTGTAGCATACAATATTGATAAAAGAAATCTTTCCTAGATGGGAAGCTTGTTACAATTACATGCTCCAAGTTTGTAATATTTCATATCCTGAGTAAAAAATTTAGAACTGCAAGCTCACTAGAAAAATGTGACTTATAGTTGAAAACATAAGCAAACATTTTCTTTCATAGTTAGAATCAAAGATTGATCAATTTAAAGACTTCCAACTATGAAAGAGTACCCATAACAAACATTTGCAATATTAGGACTAATAGAGTGCAAAGTATGGCAGAAAAAAACCCAGAGTTATTTGAAATCCTGAATAAAAATAATACTCAGGGGAAATGTCTTTCTACATTTTGTTTATACATCAGAAAACTTATAAATACTATTATATTTCTTGGATTTACTCTCAAGCAATTTTGAGGTATTTTTTTTAAGCCATACAATTGGAATATTCTGATGTACTGTACAACACAAAAGGTGGATTAACGTAGAATTAATTTTTGAATGGGTCTGGAAGCTGAAAGATGAGATAGTTATTTTTCCATAACAAAGAGTGGTCTGTGGAGAGTAAATAATGGAGGAGACAGCATGGCTTTTGGAATTTTTCATAGACAATATCTGTTACACAATCAAGTTTAAAGTCAAAGTGAAAGGAAAAATTGATTGATGATATATCTGGAGTCATCTCAGATCCTTATACAGTTAATTAGTGATTTGTTTCAATTTTCAAATATAAATAGCCCCAGTAAATAAAGACAAGCTATGAAGATGGCCAGTGAAAACTTCCATCTTGAATTTGAACAAATATTTCTATGTCATTCAAAAAGTCTTCAACATTTTCAGTATGTCTTTTGCCCCTCCAAGCGGTCTGCACGTAAAATTCCGCCATTCCAGAGATGCCTTTTCTGCCTTCAAGCAAGATTCCCAAAAGCAGCTGAGCCGCTTCTTAAAAATATGGCTCAACCACTTTTTGAGAACCCCACTTGAAAGCAAAAAATTACGTACGGTGCATTTTTGAAGCATCTCCAGAATGGCAAGACTTTAAGTGCAGACCGCTTAGAGGGTTAATAAGGTTTGAAATAATGAGAATGAACTTGCAGTTGAAATTGTCTGAATTTCAATAGAACACTAACCTCAAACATTTGCATTTTTAGAATTTTATACCTTTGATAAAATCAATTTTCCGGAAATGATCTCATGTCCAGAGAGTTAGAAAGAATCAGATTAGTTCAAATAAGATAATGAACAATCTTATAAATATAATCACAGCATTATTAATAGCATTAACATAAAAGAACTTCTAAAATATACAATTTTTTGTGCTTATTGCACTGCATAAAAATTATTTTTTCCAGTTAAATTTTATTTATTTTTTTAAGCCTCCTCTTAGTTCATCACTGATCCACACAAACCTCTGCAAATATAAGAAAGGAAAAGAAGAGAGGAAATAATAAACAGAATGAAAAAAAAAAAGAGAAGAATTGCTAGAACATCATGGCAGCCTGTTACTCATGCTGATCAGGGGTAGTAAAACCCTTGGGAGGTGGAGAGAAAAAGATCCCCTTTGGGGCATTTTGGGAGAAAATATTATACACTGATTTAAAGATGATAAGTCTCTGTAGGGTCAACTTTTTAATAAGTGATTAACAACTCAATATTACGGATAATTACAGAGGTATAGTTAATTCAATTCCAGAACTTATATGGAAAATAATTACCTGTGAAAGTAATAAGAATATGGCAAGACTGAAGCTGCTTTTTTACATATCATTTGGAAATCCTTTTGGCTCCATATCTTAAAAATAGAGAAAATACATACATTTCACAATTAATTCAAAAATATTAACAGTTATACACAAATAAAGAATACTCACATTAACATTTTACACTAACATACCATCAGATTTACATTATTAACTTCAGCACCAACATTCAAAACAGATGCAATATTAATTTTATTAAAAAACGTTTTATTAAAACCACTTCATTTAAAGCAGAGTTTTCCAAACACATTGACCCCCTAGGGTTTTATACAAGGTTTAAAAGAATAATCCCCTTCCCCAAGAAAAATCATTTTGAGATCTGTAAAATGAACCAAAGATTCACGATATAATATGAATAAAATAAATTAATATGAAACAGAAAAGTCCAGAAATTTACAATTTGAACATATTTGTATTTTATGGAACTTTCTTTAGTTAATGGGTGGAAAATAGTCTTCATAGATAATTCTCAAAGAAGAAATATTAAAATACATGCCATGATTTCTCCATTTTATCTTAGTAGAATGTGGTTTTAGTCAACTAACAGAGGTTTTTTTTTACAATTTTTTTTGTCATAAAAAAATGGTAATCGATAGGCTGTAAAAGGCTACCTCAAAGAAATAAATTTGTAAATGATTTTCTAAACAGTGTGATTTTTATCGCTTCTGTGTATAAAAACATATGCTTCCAAGTTTTACCAATCAAAATTTTCAAAGTTTATCATGTACATTTTTTAAAATATTGTATTGCAATTGTTTAATTCATTATCTTTTAATAATTTACAAATAAATATTTTTTATAAAATATTACACATGCATTTATTTGGGTCTACATATTTAAAGTCCCAGTTTAATTAATCCACACCTTTTTTCTAAAATTAAAAAATACACCAAATAGTTAAAATAGCTTATTTTACTATACTGAATTTCTATTCAATATGATTTGCTAATGCTGATAAATAAAGGTGTAAACTAAAATAGGATCCAGCAGATTAGAACATATGATGGTGGAGGGGAAGTCCCTTAGCAAAAATAAACAAAAGATTCAACATCTTTGATTTAGATGAACCAAAATATTTATTGCTTTTAATTTGACTTTGATAAAAAAGCCTTTATACCAATTTCAAAATAAATGAATCTCTCTTTTAGATATTGATTTATAAAAAATATTTTTATAAAAACTATTTATTTAAGCAGTGTACAAATTTTTAGATTCTCAACATCAATTTAAGTAAAATAAGCAAAAATTTAGTAGTAAAAATATTTTTGTAGGTTTGAAAATACTACAAAAGATGTTTTTGCAAAACTAAAAGCTTTAATTACTTTATTCAGATATAATCATTCAATTTAAAAAAAAGCCTACATAGTAATTGTGTAACAATTATCAATAAAGTTTAAAATAAGGTGCCTTTTGGTGAAGTCGAGACTTATTTTCAAGATAGCTGTGATAGTGATCACCAAACTATCCATATGTATCAATATTATTTATAATCATTAAAAATAGCAAATCCCAAGCATAATAATAACAATGTAGAAATGAATGTGTGTGTTTTGTAGAGAGTGGCATAGGCCAGATTATGTTGAAATATACATTCATTAGGATAAATATTTACAAGGGAAGGCATAAGGTTCAAGAATATGAAACATCATCAAAAATGACAAATTGAATTATATCAAATGTCATTTTGTTATATAATTGTCTTATCATTCCTCTTTGGGTTGCTTTCCTGTGCTACCATTCAACTCATCAGAACCAGGTGGCATTCTCTTGGGCTATTGCACCAATGTGCAAATCCATTCTTACAGCTTTTAAAAGAGAATGATTAGAATTTAACAAATTAATGAAATATTTTAATGTTATGAAAAAAAAAATACAGTACAAAAAGATTTACTATTTGTTAGAATTCTAATTCTTCTGAGGGGAAAAGAAACATTTTAAAACTTTTGAGAAAGATGCAATACTAGCTCATTCCCATTGTGGATTCTGAGTATTCTTTGATGTACGAGCTTAGAAAGTCTACAACAGAATTAAATTCTCACTGGAAGCAATTGAGTTTTAGTTCCATGCAAGGAGCTTGTCTTTCATGACACACTTCTCCCTGAGACAATTTCAAAAGAAACGAAATCACAATTTCTTTTTAAATCCACTTATTATAGTTACTATTAAAATCTGTATCATACCTAATTTGTTTTCTTCAAACTAATTATGCTTTCTCAAAGAACTTCTAAAAAACATTTCCTTATTCATCTCTTGAGGTATTCCTAAACAAATTCATCAGCTGAATCCTTCTTTACTAAATGCATGGCATTTTTGCAAACTGAACATTTTATGTAATTCCAGATCAAAACTTGAGCAATGCATCATTTCATCAGGGGTATCTTTCTTTGCATTCCAGAAATCATAAAAAAAAAGAACGTAAATAATAAACCATACTGTTCAGAAAATTTTAAGGTAAAAAAAAATTACAAAGGCTGTTAAAAGCTTTTTAAAAACATTTGCCAATTTTAAAAAATGAATACTTAACAAGAACATATAACATAACTTGATCAGAATTCTTCTGCATTTTATTACATCAGGATTAGTAAACTAAATAGTTTGCCAGAATGAAATCATTATTGCACCATTAAGTCTAAAAAAACCACATCGCCAAATCCAAAAGGCACCCTATTTTATACTTTAACCAAATTATCTTTTATAGTTATATGATTTTTCATATATTACTATGGTACTTTTCCTTCTTAGAGACCTAAAGTCAAGCATGGAAAAAAAAAAGGCACCAAATTTTGTTTTTTTAATATTTCTAATGTTTCTATTAGTGATAACTCAGAAAAGCAGACACTAATCCCATGTGTGCGGTTCATTGAAGTTATATACCTTCATTGCTACATAATTATTACATTTTTGTAGATTAAAGGCTGTTTTTGTCTAATGTCAAAGATTTAAATCCAAACTTCTGAATACATTTTCAGATAACTAAATTGTCCCAAATTTTGTATAAATCTGCAATATTTTAAGGCATACATCAATTATACAGAATTCTTGAAGTTTTTAAAATATTTTGAAACTATGCAATTTTTAACTTTAAAGCAAAGTTTTAAAACCCATTTATCTTTGAAGCATAGGATATGAAATATAGAACATATTTTACATAAGAAAAAATGAAGATTCATTTATACACAAATGAGGGTATTATAAAATATAATCATCTCTGAAAGATAATAAAGTTAGAATAAATAATATTTGAGCAGTTTTTTTTCTTTTTGGTACTTATATGGATCATGGGTAGTTAATTGTTTTTCCCAAGTTATTAGTTTCTGAGTCCAATAAGATACTTTAATTTTGAACACAATGATAGGACAGAATGCTCTGTTTTCCCATGTGTTTGGTTTCATAGTCCCTACAATCAATAAGTACAGTTGAACCCCGATTTAATCGAATAATATAAACCCCAAATTAACAAATTATTTCAACAACTGAAATTTAAAAAATTGATTTTCTTTTTAAATGAAGTATTTAATGTCCAGAACAGAAAAAAATATTTTTGTTGCAGGTATCAAATTTCAAGGGGATAGGATGCATACCATTATGAGACTTTAGAGGTGCAGATGAGTCATGAGTGTAATCTATCGTGTGAGTTGTGAATAGGACAGGAAATACTGTACTTATTTCATTCCACTCCACAAAGCAGGGGATATTTTAAGATTTTAACGATTTTGTTACATTTGATGATGGACTACCTATCTGTGCAACTGAAGTTCAGGAAATTGCTGATTTGTTGGAGCCAATGAATAGTGATTCTGATGCAAAAATTGATAATGAAACTTTTATCAAAACTGTTACATTTTCTAATGCTTTATGTTGTTTGGAAACTTGTGAAAACATACCTTACGCAGCAGGATGTAAATGATGCAGTATTTTCTTCACTGCATGACAACAACAACAAAAAAACCTCTTTTAAGACAGGGAAAAAAAAAGACTGTCAAACATTTATTAGTCAATTTTTAAAATTTCCAATTAACTGCTGTGTAATAATTCTCTAATAGTATTTCTAGCTTTTGAATAAAAAGTGTGTAATTTCTAAATGTGGAAATTTTTGTGTAGTTGCTTATTGTAGAATTTTCAAAAGGTAAGTGCAAAAATTTGTATTTTATTTGGCCCCGATATAATTATTAACACTCGATTTAACAGAACAAAATGTTCCGCCCCAATCAATTCATTAAATCGAGGTCCAATGGTGTATATATTTTTTAATCTGAAAAGTGTGATGGGTCTCTAATACTTTAACTTAAAAGGAGACAACTTTGAATGTATTATAAAAAAGTATACACCAGCAAATTCTTAAAGCTATGTTTACAAAAAGGTCAAATAATGCAGAATAAATATATATTTAACATTAAATAAAATGAAACAATTTAAACAGAACTAATTAGGGAAAATTTTTTTAAAATCTGCTAGTAAATTTAACAATATGGATACAAAAGAACACAATCTTTTAATTAAATAAGACAATTTTCACATTAAATAATATTTCTCAGTGAATGAATAAAAGAAAAATATCAATTTGATCAACTTTTTCAGAGATAGAAAACTTTAAACTTTTACACCTGCAGTAGATTTACTTAGTACAAATAATTTTTTTCTGTAAAGTTGTATCATTAATAATAAAACGAATATAAAAATACTATTTACTATCAGTAGCGTAATGTACTCCTTGCAGCCCGCCAGGATTCCAGGGGGCTCAAAGCCTGGCTGATGTCAAGTATGGTTTTGGGCCCCAAAACTTGCTTTGTAGGGGTGCAGGTCTAATATTCTCCATTATTGTACTGTTTAATATGTTTATAAATTGACCAAATTTCAGTTATATAGATTTTAAGTACTGACACCTTATGAATGTGTACTATATTCTTTTAAAACAAATTTTGCATGACACCAAAAAAATTTTTATTCCCCCTCCTTAATTTTTAATGTATACATAGTTTTTTTTCATATTAATTTTTGTAATATATTTGAAGTATATTTCATCATAAATACTCACCAAACACACTGAAAAATATTTCATACATGTTTAAATATTAATATATTAAAAAATATTAATGTTTCCTAATGATTTATTTTTTTAAAACATATCCATGAATAATACAATTTAAGATATTATATAAAATATAATAGCTAACTATCATTTAAATGAGTACAGGTAATTAAAAAAGTTATAAACCTCTTGTAGAAAGACGAAATCATATTCTGAAGAGGCAATGTGGGATGCTATTGCTTCCATTCTTTCTTTTCTGTGTCTACTTATTCCAATAATACCCCTAAAACAAAAAAACTTTATGTATATTTTAGAAATTAAATTCTCTCTATAAAGTTTTTACAGAAACAACAAAACAAAATTTTGTTTACCAATTACGATCTATAAGAAAACTAGGATACAGTTTTAAGTATTTTACACAAGTAAATATAAATATATCTAAGAAAGTTTGTAAAAGTTGATTTCTAAAGAATAAAAAGGTAGTTTTGTTAATATTATGAAAACAAGAAGGATTTTTGGTGCTTGTGTATTAATGTCATTACAATCAAATTTGCACCAAGCGAATCTTGACATTTTTCACCAAAATCTCCAATTGTTTTTTTTTCAAATAAAACATGTAAGGATCTTTTTTTTTTGATATCATGGTGTCATTTACTTGGCACAAATTTTGCTGTGGTGACACTAATATGTAGGTACCAGATTTTCTCTTAATTAAGTTGAATGTAACTTATACATGAAACAATTAAAAATAGAAACAGATTTAACAAGATAAAAAGTGTGCATATAATGAGTGAGAGTAAAAGTAATATTTAAAAGTTTAAATAAAATACACTAGCAAAGTTATGTATAAGATACAAACATTTTAATTTCACAATTTACATTTGACATGCAATGACTAATTCATTAAGGATTCTAGACAGGACTTCATAAAATGAGAAAAAAAAAATGTTAAATGTAACACAGGGGTGTCTAACATGCGGCCCGTCGACTCTTTTTTAAAAATCAGATTTTTAAAGTTTTTTCATTTTGAAATTTATATTTGAGGGAAAATTTATACATAATATATCTATCCACAATGTATTTGCCTGTTACCTGTTCTTGTTTTAAAATAAATCCTTTTTGATAATAGAAATATCCTTTAGATTAAAATAGATTTATATTTTATCAAACAGTTAGGTACATTTGATTTTACTATAGTAAATTACTTTTTTTAATAAATTTCGAATTGTATCATGCATATACCTTACTATAGATGCTATATGATTCTTTGTGTGTGTGAGTTTCGTTTCACCTCCTCTTTTTCTGTTTGGAGTGCTCAAAAAGCAAAAGGCAGTCAGAGATGTTTTTTAAAGTTTTAATCAATTCAATCAGAACACCGTAATTTTCAAGAAAATGGCAACTGTAATATTTTAAACATTTGATCATTGCATTATTATATTATATAAATATTATTATATCTATTTTTGTATACATGAAAAATAATGAAAATAATAATTCATTCTGTTTTAAATTTTCACTCCAATAAATGTTTCTTTGTTTCCAAATCTGATATAAAGGTACATATTTTTATGTGCAGCCCGTGAGATTATAATGTTTTTTGAAGTGGCCTGCAAGGTCATTTATGTTGGACACCCCTGATGCATCATAGTCTCTGCTTTTGCAGATATTGAACATGTTTAGCACATATAATTAGTTAAATAAACCAAATAATTATTTGATTCAAGAAAAAATATGCATTTTAAAGAACATTTTGAAAATGAAGTATGAAAGATTAATGACAAAACACCAAATGTGGTTAATTAGAAAGCCATAAGTAGGAATATTTGATGGCATTTATGATGCTTAGGTATTAAAGCAAAATTTCTTATTTTCACAAAGAAAAGCATTTTAACATAAATTGTCATAAATAGAAAATCATAAAAATGACATGGTGCAGTTAAACAATTCAGTTTTATGTCAGACTACATTTATAAATTAAACAATACATCAAACGAGAGCAAAATAAAATTTTATAGTAAATAGGTATAACATAGGAACATACAGGTATAGGTACTTATTTTAGAATTTAAATTCACTAATAAATTGCAACAGCTCATATGACAATTATTTAAGCAATTTTCATTTACAAAATATTTTTAGAATGCAATATTAAAAGTAAAATGTTGTGATTTTACAAATAGATTAACATTAAAAGTGACAAGGCATAGAAATGATTAAATTAAAGGTAGAGATAATTTATTTATGTTGGACATCTTAATTTATCAAGTGATTATCTCACAACAAAATATTTATAAAAAACAACAATCATTTATGTTCCAAATTGATATTACATATCCTAAAAAATACATGAAACTGAAGAATATCAAAAATAATACAATTTATATTATTTAATTTTTTTAAGTTAATTATTTTATAAATTTTAAAAATGTTTTAACACTTTCTATATATACAGACATTTTAAAAAGTAAAGTTATTTTTTCTTCAAATGTAAAATTTGCTTCTGTAACAGATGTTTTTCTGTCATGCATAAATCATGATACAAAAATCCTAAAACATGATTATTCAAAAAAAAATACGAGATAAGCCAATTTATTTATTTTTGCAAAAATGAGTTAAACTATAACAATTAAAAACGAAGAATGGAATGTTTTGTCAACTGGAGCGAAAAAATAAATAAAAACACACAAATACAAGTGAATTTTTAGAAGTCAACGCTCTTTAATTCATATAACCACAAATATAAAAAATATATCAATAATCTTCTGTAGCTTAAAACAACAACTTTTGGGGGTGGTGTAAACAGCTATACGATTAAATACTAAATTTATAATCGGACTCGCAATACCATAACATAGCAAAAAGTAAACATTGTGGTTGTATAGCAAGTCAGAATAAATTCACACAATTTAAAACTTGGGAAATTTTTGCGTATAATTCAATAATATCTACTTACCAACAATTTAGTGTGAATATATTTAGTTTTACATCCATCTTCATTATATTTGTGGAAGACAATATTGAACTCATTTACGCACATATATATGGTCACTATCCAACACACAACCGTAAGTTCAAAATCCGTGGTGAAAACCCAACCATTGCCTGCATACACAAAAACACCACTGCGATATTGATTTTCGATTGCAGTGCCGTCTGTCGGACAGAAGCAGAACAAGGTCGAAATTATGTCGGTCAAAGAACTAGAAAAAAGACCAATTATCTCTTCCACTTTTACTTCATCTGAGCACGTCCATAAGGAAAAGAAAGTGTTTAATGAATGAGAAATCGACATCCGTATCAGAGATGATTTCCTTTTTCTTTCTTTTTGTTTAAATTGATGAAGATGAGGAGGATTCTTTCATTTTTAAATGAATTGCTGTGTCAAATTGACCGAATTGCTTATCGGTAAAAAGACTGGTGGATCATCCATTTTCTTTGTTACATATTATTTTAATAATATTATTACAAAGCATCACACACAAAAAAGACATAACTAATTTTTATTTTAAGAACTCACCAGGGATCAATATAGTTGAGGAAATGTGACGCAGTATTTGTATTAGATATTTCTTCACGGATTTGATCACTATATTCATATGATAATATATAAACTTTTTGCTTTGTAGATAATCGGATCAAAATAGAAAATAAAAAAATCTAAATAATTCTGGCAGACGTTATGTGATAAGATTTAAAATTATTATTATATTAATAAATAATAATAATAATAATAAAGACTAAGCGAACCAAAATTTTAAAAAATATTCTGTGCAATACACATGATGATGCCTGTGTTCCACAGTTGTTGTATCATATTTTTTTGTTTATATCAGCTAACATGCCTAATTCCATTAAAATCTATGTACATCTAGAACCCATAAACTAATAGAGAAATTTTTTTAACACCAGTGCACGCAAGATAATACAACTAAGGAAAGTAGCAAGGAATGGAACATGGATTTTTATTGTGCGTTTTGGTACGTAATTGATTAAATCTCCTCGTTATGCAAACATAAATTTGACTCATATATGAACTTATAATCAAAAAAAGATATAACAATGGAATAAATAGAATAATTTAAAGCAAAGTTTGATATCGAAAACAGCTAAGCCGAGAAGTTTCATTTTCAAATCTTAGACATTAACTTTCGTTATAAATGATCATTAAAGAACGGACCAGCAATAGTTTTGAAATCAATTTCGAAAAATATGCTTTTGGATAAAAAAGCTAGACATAAGCTGCCTTTTCGTATATAATGTATCCATATTATAGCTTTATTTGAATAATAAAAGCGGTTTATAATACCAGAGAAAGTTTTTATTTTAATAGAGGAATGTCTGATAAAATCCCCATTGCCATGCAAAAAATTGATTTCACTGTAATTACACACACAAAGCCCATTAAAAAATTTCTACTTCCAGAAAACCATAGTGAGAATTCTAAAAATATTTTTTCAGTTAAGAAGCAGTCAATTTCCCAATAAATATTTAGTTTTACAATACATAAAACTGGCGTAACTGACTATTTGGGCCCCCCTGCAGTCAGGTTTTACCTTGGATATTTTACAAATTGGTGAAGTATGTACTTGGCATCCGCGTCAATCTTTGGGCTCCCTAGAATCCTGCCTCTCCCGCAGTGCAGGGGTATATGTTACTCCACTGCATTAATAACAAAGTCAAAATCCGAGAAAAAGTTTTCTTTTTAAATTTTACCTTTAATTACTGCTATTCTCTTCTGAGGTTCTAAATATTTACATTATAAAAATACATGTTTTCTGAAGCTTGAACGAGGCAATTGCTTTAAAATATGTTATCTTCGGAGGAATTCCTTTATTTACAATAATAAAGAATGATACGACTGAAAAAGTTTGTATTAATATATCTAAATATGATTTTGTATAGATACTCATATCTGAAATATAAATACTAAAAGTTTCTTATTTTGTAAATAATTTAAAAAAATCACTGAATGAAATATTTTCTTAGAATACTGGCTATGAATACTTCTGTTCTATCAGATATTAAACAGTTTTGCTTTCGTTTTTTGAGCATCAGGGATCAAAACAGTGGCGAAACTCTATATTTGATACCCTTAGCGAGGTGTCTGTAACTTAGCCTAATAATTGAAGGTTAAGGTAATTTTTTTTCTCAAACGTACAACAAAACCCTAAAACATAAAATGCATCCTAAGGCAGAGGTCGGCAAACCACGGCTAGCGAGTCGCATGCGCTATTTGTGTAGATGGTAGCGACTCTTCATATTTCTAGTTAAATGAATTAATAAAAAAATATACAGTCGAACCTCCATAGTACGAGCCTCTACATTGTGAATTTTTCTGTACAGCGAACTTTTCCTGGAACCAAGAATATTTCACGATTTCCTTATGGGAAACAGCTATCATCCCCCGACTGTGCTCCTTGCGAATATTTTTTATGGGAATTCTTAAAAAAACAATCAAACAATTAAATCGATGTAAAGTAAAAACTCTCTAAGGACTTCAGAAAGCAATCAAAAAGAAAGTTAGAAAAATCCCCCCCAAATGTTCGAGAAAGCTCTTTTGGCTTGGCTAAATGTTAGCTTAAAGTGTACTATTCAAAAGGAAGCCACACTGAAAATTTCAAGTAAATAACTTCATTCAATAAAAATTTATGATGCTCTGAAAATGGTCACACAATTTTTAAATCAACCGGTATATTTGAAACAGATATAATATAATATAATATATACAATCGTACCTCCATATTACCAATTTCTATATTGGGAATTTTTCTTTACAATGATTTCTTCGTAAAATAACCTCCCAATACCGAAGTACATTTTCTGTAAAACGAACTTTTTCTCTTGTGATTCAAGTTTTCTTCTCCCAATTTTTAAAATATTTCTGGACATTTTAATTGTTCTCTCTTTTAACACACTTTATGGTGGTCATAAATTTTGAACTGTGTGGTTTTATTAGGCGCCCAACTCGCCGAATGCAACAGAATTCTGGACGTTTTATCCAAGAAGAGCAATCTTCAGCCCCCCTTCCTCATAACCGAGTTCACTGAAAACATCTTAGATATCCCTTTTCACCCTCGTGGAGTTGTCTTGTGTCTTTGTTCATTTGTAGTGTTGATCAGTCGTACAGGTAACCTCGTTTTTGGTAGCTCGAAAATGTCAAAACGTAAGTGCTTGAGCATCGAGGAAAAAAATTTAATTCTTCAGGAAGTGGACAAAGGCGTTCAAGAAACATTACATGCAGTTTTTCTTCTTTCTTTTATTTTAGATGGGTAAGATACATCAAATAAATGGATATTAATTTACAAAAAGATATGAATAATTACTTTTTTTAAACATATAATATTTATGAATTTAAAATTTATTTTATGTGGTTTATAAAGAAAATTAAAAGATTATATAACGAATTTTCCATATAACGAACATTTTTTCGAAATTCAGCGACTTCGTTATACAGAGGTCCGACTGTAATTATATCTACTAAAAATTGTTGTTTTCCTTTCTCCTTTTCCTTTATAATTATCTATTTAAAAGATGCACCTTATATCGCTGGCTCTGAGGGGGCCCTATATCAAAATTCCTTCGGACCCTTTTTTAAATATGGGAGCCCTGTTAGTGGGCTGTAGTTACACATGTTGGTGCCTCTGTAGCTTGGAGCCCCGAATAATTGATACTGAGGTGGCTACGCCCCTGCTTATATTTTGGTTTGAAATTAAAAATTTGACTGGGCTTAGATTTATGTATTCTATTGTTCTTCATTGACAAAGTGTATTGAGAATCAGTGAAAATATTAAAATTGGTTCCAAAGCAGTTAAAATCTGACATATTGGTAGGAATGTCATCCATCACATGGGAAGACATTTCTTAAAGTGATCTCAAGCAATATTTGTTTATTTGCATTCAGGAATTAGGGAGCATAATTCCCCAACAGAAGGACATTTTTTGGGATATGCATGTTAAAGGGTTAATAAAAAGAGAGTAATCTAAGTTTTAATTTTAATTATTAGTTTAAACTTAAAGTTTCAGAATAAATTTCGAACGGTATTATTCACTGGAAATTTTTTTACAACGCTTGGAATCTTAATTCCAACATTATGGTATTGTGACATTGATTGTTCCTCTATTGAGCCACAGAAAAAATATTTTCGAAAGTTCTTAGTTTTTGAAGGAATAGAAATGTAATGCTTTGTGTAAAGCTTTCTTTAAATATTATAAACGAAAATGTTAATTAGAGTGCAACAGTCTTGATCGCGACTGGTACTGGAGTCTCCTCTTCTCCTTTCCATGTGAATGTGGCTCTTAGTATAAACGGATATTTATGTAAATGGCTCTTATATATAGTATAAATGACTTTTTGTATAAATGGCTCTTTTATACCTCAGTTACCTTACTTTCCTTACAGCTTGGCTCTTCACTACAAAAGTTTGCTGACCACTGACTGCCCTAGGGCATTTCAGCAATCATATCACTGAATTTACATCATGATTTATAAATTTAGGAAATAAAATTAAAAAACCAGAATCAATAATTTTTATTACTATTACTACAGCAAGAAAAATAAATAATACTTTCCTATCGAATTTCACAAACCAGAATTTAAAAGATCAACTTATAGTACAGAATAATCTCGCAGTTGTTCTTCAAAAATCTAAAGTTGAGACCATATTTTACATACCAATAAGGTATATAAAAAGAGTCTACCATTATCTCAAATGAACGACAGCATTATCTCATGTCCCACGAAAAATCGCTTGTTCTGTACACTAGTGATAAATAAACTTTTTCGAAGAGAATCAAATGTTTTTTGGTGGGATAACATAAATACTTTTTATTACAAAAGGAATATTTTGCAAACTCTTTAATATTAATGGTAGGAAGGGAGTTGTGACATTTTGTATTTCTTGTTCCTTTTAAATTTTTATACTTAAATATGAATGCTAATAAGTATAATATGCTATAAGATAATTTTCTGCATATTCATCGGGGAGGGGAGGGGGATGCTCCATTTTTGCATATGTAGAAGTTTTTAAACAATTTCTGTATAAATTCTGCTGACAATATTTTTTACATATACAAAGAATATTCAAATTCCTACGAAAATTTTCTCATACGTAAGAAATTGAAATTTTATCAAACATTGAAATTAAAAACTTTTATATAGAATTATTTTAAAATCTATGCTTCCCTTCCCCTGCTTATTAGAATCTCTAGGTAGACTATAGCTTGTCCATCATTATCGTCATCCTGTGATCAATTTTTAGATATGTATGGACTATTCCGGACTAGGTAGCAAAATCTTAACTGCAGTTGTTAGAAGCCATGAGAAATAATATTTTCAAAATTATCTATAAGCTAGAGGGTCCATGAGAAATTTTTACGCTTACATACATCAAGAGAGAGAGAGAGCTAGTCATACAGGTGGTTAAAAAAGGGTTTTGACATAGTAAGAAGATTGATTGTACCCATCAAAACGATATTTAACAATTTTTATTATGGAATCTAGGACTGTATTCCCCTCTTAATAGCACATAGATGAAATACAGAAATTAAGGTTCTGTATTTCAAAGCAACAAAGCAACTAAAGCAACAGGCATTAGGTTCGTATCCCATTAAGTCGCTAAAGATAATGTGCTTACAGGTGAAAATTCTCAGAGATCAGAAAGGGGTGACTTCGAAACATGATTTGAATGCAGAAGTCGTTATTTCTGATGTGATTTCTTCACAATGAAGAATCTTACAAAATGTCACCGTTAAGTACTGAACGTATGCAAACATCCAATAAGAAGGAACAGCATTGACAGTTGCAGCTGATTTGACTGCTCAAGGTTCCGTAAGAAGCTAGTTAAAGCGAACATTCTTTAAAAACGGCACTGCTTCAACATTGGATTAAGATCATGATAACATCATCCGGAACGACGTCTTAGAAGCTGTGATAGACTACATGTACGAGGTATTGACAGATATGCTTAACTGTAATTTATGATAAAGCAAATGGAAACGAAATGAAGTCTTGACAATTGTACCAAGTTGTTGCCTTTCAAATCATTCTACTTTAGCCTGTGTTGATAGAAGACCGTGGAAAACTGGCTAGTCTGAAATATAGGTATGGGATGTCCGTGAAACAGGCGAATGCCAGAGATGAAAGAGCTTGTCTTGAATAGATTTGGAGGAGCATCTTCGATATGTATACGAGAGATGGCAGTCGACATTGGTGCATGTCACATTATGGTGTGGAGTATTTACATAAGGAAGACAAGCAGCTTTTTTACGTGTAAATGATTTGATGTTTAAACACTGATTACTATCCATACTCTCTAGATTTTGAGAGGAGGATGCTTCAGATGAGAGCTACAATTCGTAATTTTTTTGTCTTGGTGTTATTCACTGACGAGGCCTAGTATATTAGAGATGGCATTTTCAGTGCTCAGAAGGAGCACGTTTAGTCTGAGAGCAACACCCATTTAAATGCCACTTAAAAACCAGAAGAAATTTTTTTGCTAATATGTTGGTAATAACTTAGTTGGTACTTATCAGTTGCTAAAATGTTTCCCAGGCGTACAACACTGTGTCTTGATACTTCCTGATTTATTGCAGCCCGTTCCACTGATAAAACAGAAAGACAATGAAAAAATGGCAAACAAAAAATATGTTCTCAAGGATTCCGTGAGTTCATGCATGATGGAGACCCAGTAACCTTTCTTCCACTATCAGGTGCTTCCGAAATGCTACACATACCCATAATGGATTGGTCATGGCCTTCACGCTTACTAGATCTAAGTCCTCTAAAATCCTTGCGAGAGTACATGAAGGCATTGGTGTATGAGCCATTTGTAAGCAAATGTTGAAGATTTTATTGCGGAGATATTAATTAGAATATCTCGTAGTGAGAAGGTTGGCGATAATTTATTTGACTTCTGTTCAAAGAAAAAAATAACATAGAAGTGTATCTGCCCCAAAACGGAAACAGTAGCATACTACATTGCACGAGTTATTTTCAAGAATTACAAAATTGCCAAATTTGAATAATTCTTAAGTTTCTTTTTGCATTACGAAGAACAACTTATTTTTCTTCTTTAACTGAAAAAAAAAACTATTTTAATATTAAAGTTCCTCTTTTTAGGAAAAGTTTTAGAATTTGAAGATTATTTAGGTATAATTTTACATTTAACGCAGTGTTGTTAATTTAAAAAAGTCGCTCATTTTTTTTCAGTTTTCATACAGTGTACATTTAGTTTAATTATTGCGTTTTATATGCACCATTTTTTCTCTTAGAAATCCTATTTAAAATGAATAGTGTTTAATTCGTTGTATAAGTGTGTACAGAAAAAACTCTTTTTAAATCCGAAAATAATATTTAAATGTACACGCGTAAAAAATTATAATAATCTATTCAATATCGTATATGTGAAAATTCAGTATTAAAGCCTTTTACATCCAACGCATTGATTAGTCAGTGTTTACTTCATACTTTTTTACTTTATTTTATGTCAACATGAAGTGATGAAACACAGTCAGATTCCTCTTCTGCTTTGAACAGAAAGTATTTTATCAACGCTTAGAAGATTAGATTACGTGACTTAAGTTATGTATATTTTTAGCAGCTGTTCTGTCACCAAAGGAATATTTGAGCTGAATGCTGTATAGTTAAAATAAAGTATTCAAGTAGCTGAGTAGACAAAACGTTTCGATATTTTTTTTCTTGGTTGTTAAACTCGTGCAAAAGATCGAGGTTTGCTTGAGTTGTGGTTGATGATTTTTTAATTACAGGTTTTTTTAGAAGACGTTTTGGCTTTGGAATGGAAAAAAAGGTTGCAGTAGTTTTAAGGGGACATATTATTTCTGAAATATTTTCATCATTTTGGGGTTGTTGTGGTTACTGTTGAGGGTTTAGCAGCTTGTGCGTATTTTTTTTGAGATATTTCTGGGACTATTAATTTTCGGGCTTCAGGATATGAGATATTTTTATTGGTTTTGATTTTTAATTTCCCCGTTTTTCCTTTTTAGGACACATTTTTGAGTCGGAGGTGAGATTGTGAACAATTACCATTTTGCTCCAGACTGTTTTCTGTGGAAGAATGACCAACAGATGCACATCTAGAGCCTCATTGCCCACGACAGGAAGTTTGGGTGACCGAACCTCTGGCTTTTTGAAACAGCGCAAAGGGTTGGGTTTGTGGGACGGTTTTTTCAATTTAAATAACCTGCTTTTTTGTGTTTGGTAGTTTTGGATTATTAAAGTTAAAATTAAATGTTTTGTGGGAATAATTGTAGGTCTTTTTTTTTTGGTTTCCCCTAACCTGAGTTACACCCTGATCTGAAAATCCCTCAAGGTTTCGTTCGGAGTGCTCATCAAGTTAGGTTCAAATAACACCTCTGCAAGGTTAAGAGATTTATGCGGGTTAAAATTTAAAAAGGCGAGTTTAAAATGTTTTAGTGAGGAGAAACGTTTTGTTTGAATAGCGGAGTTTATTTCAATGAGTAGATCCCCGGAACGAATCTTTTTACGGACTTCGGTTCTCCACCTATTCCAATAAGGGCTTTGTGAACAGAAAAAGGGATTTATTGGACATTTCTTTTCTGGAAGAGTAAGTGGAAAAAATCCCCTAGTATATTCTGAAATTCGATCGACGTTGAGTGTGGGGGAAAATTTAAAGGCCCCCCGGGCACATCAGTATTGGATCCAAAAAAAACCATATAAAATTTGCCCTGGCGTGCCTCCACCCCCCCGGAGCCCAACAAGGGGGGGGCGGTGTGCCGGTCATCTGGCAAAAACCGGGCACGGTTTTTACCGGGAAAGTACCCCAGAATATAATGCTACAGCCCAGGCCGAGGATCCAACGGGTAAACCCGACACCCCTTATCTGCAGCACTAACCCTAAAACAGTGTTCCGGGGATATAAAAAGAAGGTCCCTACCAGCCGTTGACGGGGCGGACCCCTTGCCACCCGTCTACAGCGAAGCGTGGGCCCAAAAAGGGGTTTTCCCCCAGGAACCTTTTTCCCCTCACTTACGGGCGCCGCACGAAAACATGCGGGTTGGGGGAAACCAACGGTGTTAGTCAAAAACAAAAAAAAGCAACATAATCAAAGGGCTTAATGAAATATACGAAAAAAAAAAAACTAAATAAACTCAATACAAAAGGAAAACCAAAACATGTTAATAATAAATAGTACAACGATTTAATCATGTATTTTTTTAAAGAAAAATTGGTCTTTGGTATCGACGTAAAAAAGAAGAAAAAAGGGAAATTTAAGGGAAAAAGGGGGCCGAAAAAAAGGGGGGGGGATCCCTGGGGGACCCCGGGTTTTTGATCCCGTGTTTCCCAAAAGGTAGAAAACCCCCTTTGGGGAAAAAGGGGAAAAGATCACGGGGGTTACCTGGGGTTTGGGCCCCCGGGCCCCCCTAAAAAAATTAAAAACCCCCTGGGGGAACCCGGATAATCTGGACTTAACCAGATTTTCTGGTTATAAATTTAAATCCACTAGCGTCAAGGGAACCTGTAGATCTTCTGCGCCCAGGACCGAAATGAGCTTAAATCGGCATTGTTCTCATATAAAAAACGTTAGAAGAGATTAACTAAAAGAAAAGGACAAAAAGAATTAACGAGAGGCTCCAAAACAACATTCAAAGATCCTTTGTTCAAAATCAAACTTAAAACGACCTTCTAGATCTAAACCTACTAGAGATGACTCCAGTGTTAGCAACAATGAACTCTTCCATCTGATGTGTCATTTGTAATAGATTTCATACAATCAATTAAAGAACCTGAAAACGAAGACGATGAATATACCTTTTCCGAAAATCAACGAGGGGAAATTTGGATTCAATATTTCAGTTGATTTCTATGGGTCTCAGTTTGATTGTACTGGAGCAGAGAAAGATTATATTAGTGATTTTGGTAAACAGACTCGAAACGAAAATGACTTTCACGTATTATACAGTAAGACCCCGCTTAACCTTTTTTCGTTTAAAAACTTTTTTTATTTCAACCCGGGGGTTCCCCCAAATTGTAGGTTTCAAAATATTGCATAAAATATCGGAAAAAGTGTAGTTGTGTTTCTTGTTTTTGTGCGGTTTCTTTACGGACGCATTTTTTTCATTTGAAACATTTGTTGGCATTATTGTGAGTATAAATTTATATAATACTATAACGATTAATACAGTGACAAATATTATGATCCTTTTTGTTCTTATCATGGGGGATAATGAAAAACAAGGGGGAAAAAAAGCAACCAGAAAAAACATTTCCGGAAACTAAAATGTAAACGATTAGAAGATTGGAAATTTTGGTGAACGTTTTCCAAATTTGTGGCTGCATTGAATTTGGCAACAAGATGAATTTTTTGACAAAAGGCAGAAAATTGGAAACACAGAAAAAAGATTGAATGATCTGACTGACTTAGGGGAATTTTTTTTTGTTTTATATATATATATATATATATATATATATATATATATATATATATATTCGTTTATATTATTTTTTTTTTTTGTAAGAAATAAATTTTTGGTTTTATTTTTTAAAAAAAAACATAATTATTAAATTTAATACCCCAACCAATTTTTTTATCCATCTTCCCCTAACCCCCTTATTTTTCATGTTTTTGATAGCCTTTGTTTAGCGCTGTTTCGCATTACGCCCCTACTTCGATGGAACGTTTTCCCCCAATTGGGGGGGTCTTACCTTTTAAATATTAACACAAAAAATGTAGAACTTAGTAATAAAAAAATGCGCTTTATAATTTGACTCCCCCCCATTAATTATAGAATATTTAAAAAAATATAAACTAAAAAATTTATTTCAGCTTCAAGTTATACATCAATATCTTATAGTGTTTGGTAGTAATAAAAAGAAACCACCAAACACTATAAGCTATATTGATCGTTTTTCGATGTTTGATTTTACACAAGCATAATTATCTGATTGACAGCTGTTCGTTTTATTACTAGGGCTATCGTGAACTGACCTCAGAATTGTGAATCTTGGTCAAGGAAGTTCAGTTTTGAAACTCTTATCAGCCGAGACGACACTTCATTTGACACCCCATTTCTCCAACTCTCGTCAACATGAGGACTTTGAGCCTCGACAGATTTAACATGTCTCAGCATCTCTAAATGGCGAGGTCTTAAGAGGCACCAAGACTCGAACCAAGGACTCGACAGAAATACTGCAGGAAAAGATTTCGCTACCATGATCTCCTGGTAACCATGGTGGCCACTTTACAAACGTTTGAAGTGTAATAGATATTAAAAATTAATTTGGCAGATTTATTTAAAACTAGTTCAAATTAATTTTAACAAGCACTAAAATTCCCCTCATAGGTTAGTTAAACATTTTTATTCAATTCCTACTATTAGTTCGCACTCTCTATTTATTTATCTTGGTGAAATTTTCAATCGTTAATTAAATGCATTTTAAAGTGCTAAATTGAGCTGAAATTTTATATACATGATTATTTTGGATGACACTACAATAATTTAATTGTAATTAATAAAAATTAATTGATTAAAACTAATTATTTAAAGAATTACAAATACAGCCACGTTGGCATCATTTTTGGCGACATAGCGACCCTTTTGGCCACTTGTGTCAAAACTTGAAAAGGTTTTTTTCATGTTTTAAAAAAATTCCCGTTGAACTGAAATTTTATAGACACGATTGTTTTGGATGACAATACGATACTTTAATGATAATTAATACAAATTAATGACCACTTATATAATGTTGTGATTCTGTCATATGTATTTACATATTTATATTAATTGTAACTATTTAATAAAAAGTAGCTAAAATAAAATTTTTCTTTGTTGATCTAAGTAGAAATTGGCTTAAATTTTTTTTTTTTTAATATTATTTGTTTTTATATCATTTTCTTTGTTGATTTTAAAACTCCTTTCATATCAGTTAATCAATATTTTGACATAGACTGTTAAACGTTATTTGACTTACCTTAAAATTGCGGATTTCGTCAGAAATTGAAAAAAATACTTTATGGTTTAATATTGTGGGAATTTTATAGGTATATAAAAATGACGTTTCAATTTATCTATTTATTTGTACAAAAGTTACAGTTGTTATGATGAGAGGGGATGCCATTTCCAGCATACGCAGGGCCGAATTTAAACTTGTTGTACTCAGAATGCGTTTTATCGGAAAATTCGATACCAGTACAGAGATTGCTGAAAAAGTTATGAAAATAATTTGCTGAATTTTTTGTGTGTGTATGTGTTGCGTATTATTAGAATTGTGTCCAGTTGTTTCTTCCAAAAAAGTACTGCATTACTACAAAATTTACAGCAATTTATATAAATATAACAAGTGTTTTTACAAAACGTTTTCACACAATAACAGAAATAAAATGTTCTGTCTTTTTGTCAGAATTTAATTATCTCTTATATTTTTTGGTCATTTAAAAAATGAATTGTAATGTAACGTATAAATGTTCAAAAACTCAAAATTCGTTCATAAATATTTTGCTTAAAGGGGCCGCATTTATAAAAATTTTAAAAATATTTCCAGCAGTTTATTCCCATTTTGATAAAATTTCTTTTGCAATTTTAGCTTTTTTTCTCACACACACACACCACGCACGCACGCACGCACGCACGCACGCACACACACACACACACACACACACACACACACACACACACACACACACACACACACACACACACACACACACACACACACACACACACACACACACACACACACACACACACACAAACACACACAAAAAAATCGTTTTATATGTAAAAAAGAGGGATACTAAGAACGTTAAACACAAATAAAACAAAATTTGGATTACATGTAAGATAAATATATATCTAAATTCTTTCAAATTTAAACTGAAATTAATAAAAGAATATTATTAAAATGTTTTGGTTTTCTGAAGAAAAAATTTTCAATCACGAATTCAATGTCTTAGCAATAATAGAGAAGCAACGTAAAGTTTCATTAATGAAACGAGCTTTTTTTTTTATCATTAAGGCTATTTTCGGTTAATGTTAAGTCGGCCGCGGTAGCCGAGTGGTATAGGTATCGGATAGTGGCTTGCCTTGTCACGAGTTCGAGCCCAATACCACTAAAGACCCGCCGTGTAGGGCAGCGATGCACGTTAAATCTGTCGAGAGCTGAAACGTCCTCCCGCTGGAGTGGTGTGGTAGTTAGGAGAGGGGGTGCCAGATCAGGTGTTGTCCACGTCACTTGACCATGGTTCAAAATTACGTGGTCCGTCGCCAAAAGCCCTCGTGTAGTTGAACAGTGCGACGTTAATATTCAATCAATCAATCGGTTAATGTTAAAGAATAGGACCCGAATTTGGAACATTTTTTTCAGATATAAAAGAAATGAAAAATTAATATGATATTCTGGCTTCACTATCTTTTAAAGAGCAGTATTTTTTTTATCATACTTCCCATTTTTAACCGAGTTGATTCATTTTTTCTGGTATAAAATGTGTATCGTGTTTTTTCTCCTATATCGTAATGTTAAATTCACGGTATTAAAACAAAAAAGAAAATATTCATGGAATATTTTGAAATTTTTAAAAACTCTATATGTGTTAACAGAGGTATGAGGTAAGATATTGCAAATTTCCATGGAAATTGAGGCATTTTTTCTGTCTGAAAATGTGCTTCGCGTTTAGTTCAAACTCTCGAAATTTTATCGAAGACGGCCTTAAAAGAAAAAATATACACATCCTAAAATTCAGCAAATAAATGTTAGATATTTTAAAATCTTAGCAAACTGTTATCCTTGTTTGAAAAGAGTTCATGAGTTTTTTAAAATTGCTTCAGGAAAGCATACTTTTAATAATTGTTATCGAACTATGAGAAGTGCTTTCCCCATGAAAAGTCCCTGTAGTTATAATTTACTTTCGAATACATTCTCTCGTAGCTAATTGGAAGATTTTCACCATGACCTCATTCTACGTACTCGCTGACACAGAAATAATTGTGAGAAAACCAGACGGAACAGGATAGACATTTTTTCTCAATACTTTTCTTACAGCTGTCCAGTCCTTGTGGCAAGGACATTGAACTTGAGATATCTTCCTGTAAAAAAAGAAATATTTTAAGTTTTTATGTTTAGTTCATTTTATATCTGATAATCATACATAAGAATCAAGCCTTTTTTCGTTCGCTCCTGAGATTCAGGAATTACATCGGTTTCGTGAGCAAAATTTGATAGCCTTATAGCAGGTGAGTAAATAGAGATCAAGGTGAAACGGAAAAAAAAGTATGGCACATTTAAAACAACACACTGTTCGGAAAAAAAGGCTGTGTAATATTTATATAATTGACTAAACAAAGAGTTAATGTGGTTTCCAGTGAAAAAATTCTTGAGTTTCTTCCTACTGTAAGTAAAAATTTAGGATTTCTGTAATTAAGTTAAAATTAACAGATTTGGTAGGAAAATTAATGCGAGACAGGGGGAAAAAAAAAAAAAAAAACTGAATTGTCTGTAAAAACTGAATGCATCTGTAAAACACACAAATTAAAATTTTGAAAGATCGAATAGACACTTAAAATGTTGATTTTATTCTAACACTTTGAGAATGTAAATATATATATTTTTAGCAGTTTAATTGAAAAAATAATAACCACATTTAAAATTTGAAATCAAATTTAAAAAAGGGGCTTAAGAATAAGTCTGTTTTACATCTCAAAATTTTAAAATATCCAATAGCGAACTAAAAAATAAATTTCATGAATTTGTTTTATCGAATCTAATTAACTAATTTATTTCATTTCGTTTAACTAAGTTATTTAGCTCTTCGTTTTGGAGAAGACATGGATGTTTATAAATAGATAGTGCCTTTGTGGAAGGGGGGTACTCTAAATAGGCCTCGAGCCTCAAGTCCTCTCGTGAGGTTGGGAAAAGGAAGAGAAGTGGGAGGCCCTAGACTCCCTCTTTCCAGAATGCTCTCCCTCTAAATTGGGGTGGAACAGAGCTAAATCATACTGTCTCCTGCATGGTGCTCAAGGCTACGGCCAACTACAGGCATACATCTAGAAGTCCAACTTGTCTCAGGCTCTGACAACTCTCTTTCCTTCCCTTCGGGAAGGACAAGACAACACCATTTCGTTTAAATTTATTTTATCTAATTTCTCATCATCCATTTTTAGATGCTTCTTTTGAGGATTTTTTTTCATTGCTTTGATCAATAGATCATGAGAATGTAACATTTATGATCATAATCATAGAGTCTCGACCAAAGATATATATAAAAGTCTGTACGTACATCTAACTTCTAACCAGATCATCGAAAGTCCAACTTCCGTACTAGTTTCTTGGATAATTATATAGAGGGTCCCAGGTTCCTTCTAGATGAAGATATGACGAAAATCAGAGATGCCGAATCTGGAATCCTCAAATAGAACGGTTTCCCACTCATCCTGAATAAGATGCCGAAATTCTCCATATTAGGGATTGGTTACCAATTATTTGTGGTGTGCCAATCCAATCTAACAATATGATTCTGGGTGTAGCACTGTAAGAAATATTTGAAACAATTCGATTCCCACTGCAAGATATGCTGAATAGATGTCAAGAATACAGATTTAGAGTTTTATTATATATTAATTTTGCTTCATTAAATATTGTTACGTAGATCCGAGGGTTCGGGGATTTTATGCAAAACTATCACAAAGAAAATAAGCAGTTCCTTAAAAGCGATGCAAATTTATTATCAAAAGTCCAATCCTTTCAATACAGGATTCAGCAGCAATATTCATAGAGTAAATCTCCGAAGGTCTTCACACCTTCAAAAGCACTCAAACACAATCGACAGACAGACAGATTAATAAAGATTATTCACAAGCACATCCGAGCTAATCGCTAGTCAAAACAATGTTCACTCTTCGCTGGTTGAAATCAAGACTGACTGACGTTCCGGTGAGCATTTCTATTTATAAGCGCGGCAGAAACTTCCAGAAATATAACCGCTCGTGTCATCGAGCGTGACATCAATGGAGGGTTCCGAACTCGCCAACATGGTAGCCAACGGTCGCCAAAAATGATGCCAACTTGGCTATACCGCCAGGATTTCGCAAGTTCTCATTGAATCGCCATTATAACGTAAGGGGCGGCATTGCTTGTGAATAGTACAATTTTAGCATGAAATAAATGTAACATAGAGTAATATAAATGCATTAAACCCCCAAATACAAATTATTTGTTTACACTGTTTACACAAAATTCGTAACATTTATTGACATAAAAAAATCTACATATTCTTCCTAAACAAAAGGAATACAATTGCATTCCTTCGACACAAATAAAATTTAAAATTGTACATATACTAGGTAACTTTTAAACACATTTATTAAGATAAGAAAGAAGCAACATAAAGTACGAGTATTGCTTCAATATAGTTAAATTAAAAATAAATATTTGAATTTCGAACCTTGTCTCCGTTTCGCTTTGCCTTACATCGCAATATCAGGGGTGTAATTTGTAATTTCAAGTTCAATTAAAAAACTTTTTGGTTTTAAAAAACACAAAAAAAGGGGATTTTCATGGATTTTTAGACCCAAAAAGGGGGCAGGTATGTGTAATTTTTTCTCGAATTAACTTTCCAGCAATGACATCCAGAAATTTAAATTAGCTATAGATTTTTTGTCAAAGTTTTCTTTTTTTCCAAAAAATTTTTTTAATTTACAAATTCAATAAAAAATTTTTTATCCTTCTCCTCCAAAATTTGACAAATTTGTCGAGAGATATAATGTGCCACTGAGAATTGTACCGCGTGTCAAATCTGGCACTAGTGTTACAGGGTGCCCACCCCCGTTTAAAACCCCTACTAAATGTTTTTTTTTTTTATACAGTTGGGTGAAACAACGGTCTCCCTTTGCATATCTTACTTATGCAGTTTTGGAAAAACCCAAAAACAAAATTTCATCTCTTTGATACATAAAAAATTTTCGAGGCAAGTTGTTACACTTCTATTAACGTTGTATTTTGAGAAACTTTCTTCCACAAGCTTTTTGGAAAAGATTAGGCCTTTTTTGGAACCTTGGGAGGATATTACTCCAAACAGCTTTAAAAACCAAAAAAAACCTGCACTTGAGATTGTCATGTCCCAAATATTTCATTGATTTATTTCTTTGACCAAACGCTTATTCATTGTAGAAGTTTGTTTTGAATTTCACGGAATGCATGCTGCAAAAGGAAAACTAATAGGAAAAAAAAGCACGCATATGTGCTTACAAAGCCTTTCTTCCTAAAGTCACAGCACGCACATGTACTGTTATATAATCGACACTAAATTCTTTATTTTTATTTGGAAGGATTAATTTTGCCATTTACTCAGTACTTTCCGAAATATTCGATTAAATGAACAAATTTGTCTTAACTTTGAACATCAGAGTACGTAATGCAGAATCTATACAATACATCATTTTTCTATAAATGGAAAACCTCTTAAGTTTAGGATAGAGCTTGAAATTGAAAAAGGAATGTGTGTAAAGTAGATAAGTTAAGGGTAAGTGAAAAACTTTAATCAACTTGAGTGTGTGAGTCAATTAAATGCTGATTACATTTTAATTCCAATTTTCGACTCATTACTGTATATTCCAATGTGTATAGGATTAAATGATAGAAAAAAAAGTATAGAGTTAAAAGATAATTTAATTTTTTGAACCCACTGTTAGTAGAATTTCGAAATTACTTGTAAATAATTATATTTAAGAGAAGACTTGAAATTCAAGTTTTGATTTAATTCTCTTAACCTAGTAAACCATGAAATGAAACACAATAATAGAAATCAATATAAGTCGAAGACAAAGCATTCACTAATAGAATAAGAGAAAGAAATAATTAAAATAATCTAAAATACTGTGCTCATAAATAAGCGATAAGGAAGAGATTTTTTTCCTTCGAGTGAAAGGGAAATTCATAGTGGAAAAGTGTTTATTTTAAATTGGGAATTGATGGGATTTTGCAGTATGTTTTTGACTCAAAATGAAATGAGAAATGACCCATAAAAATATAGATTGATTCATATTGGCGGAAAACTAGCCTGACGACTCAGTCATGTTTTAAAAGTATATAAGTTGTAGAAGTAACTCAACACTTCTTTTGTTTGCTCAGAGATTTGAGCGTCAAAAAATTTATTGAGCTTGTAAAAGAATAGAAAATAATAAATTACCGTTTCAATAGACTGAAAAAAATTTTAAGCGCATTATTAAAGCAGCTTGCGATTTTAATAATATTCCTTTAAAAGTAGTGGAATATTATATCATTTGATTCGAATATTGGATTCAAACAGACAAATGTAGAAGATAAGCAATAAGTACATAGAGAAAGTTTATTAAAAATGACTTTTTTCGATGTAGTTCAATTTTCTTATGACGTATTAATCAATGTTCCATTCCCTGATGGCTTTTAACATATTGTATATTTTCTTAATAAAAAATGAAATGCGATAATAAATAAACCAGTTATATGCAACTTTTTCATACAAACAAAACAGTTTAATAAATTTATCATTCATAATCTTTTAAAATTTGATGTGAAGGATTACCAACAGTCATAAAAGCAATCATCAAGCGCTTTTAAAGCACAAAACAATATAACGAAAGAAATGTAATGCATACGCTGCCCGAGACAATACTCCTGATTATCCTTGAAAATAGATGTTATTTCAATTAATTTGTATTTTTATGCTTTAAAATACATTTATAGAGAGGGGACCGAAGATCTCATTTTAATTTATTACTAATTTAGTTTAATTTCGATTAATTCTACTGAACCGTTATGCAATATGTCTTTTCACCGTCGAACGGAAATGCAAGTAATTCAAAATATAGTTGAATCGTGGAAATTTTTGCAGGCGAAAATGTTGTTACTGCAATGCACGAGAGCTTTCATACTTGTGACCGGAAATGAGTTTTTCTTTCTAACTGTTAGCTGACGAGTATACACAATGTCATAGAGAAGTTGCAGGATTTTTGTATTGACGAGTATATATACTGTCATGCTCAAAAGTAAGTGACCATTGGCTATTTAAATTGTAATTTTTAGAAATGTACATATACTCGAATTTCGCGATGTTAGAACAATTGGAGGCCCAAACCGAAGTAAAACAAATAAAAATGCGTCCCCGTACATGCACCGTAATGGCTGACACAGCGTACAAGTTCGCATAACGCGAATTTATTTATGATGATAATGTTTTGAGATGTTAGCCTAAAAAGGGAAAAGGAAGAGTCGAAAAGTTGATTTAAAATAGGTTCCTTTTAGGTAATATGCCTCGTCAGTCATGGAGCAAATGAATGTCGCTGACCAGGCGCTGAGCCCACATTGATAGCTGGCCCGAAGTTACCGTAGCCATCAAGTAGTGTAAATACCAATTGTTTGATTTTAGAACCATGTGCTGACATTAGAGTGCAAATATCCAATGCCGCTACCTAATAGGAATTACCAGTTATTTTATTTGGGTGGAAAGGGCAAGTGATACTTTCTGGTTAGAGGACTGTGATCAACCCTACAGCCATCTAGAACTTCCTTAGTGTCAAGACAGGTAGAAAAATATTTTGTTTCGCAAAGCAAAGTGAAGTAAATCAATGTGTTTAGGCTCTGGGTCCGGGAATTTATGGTGACGGCAATATATATCCATAAAACTTATATATCCATATGGATATATAAATTCATATATATCCATTAAACTTACTATAGAGCGAATAATCGCCGGCCTCATGGTGAAACCCGCTACCGTTACAACATAGCCCCGCCATGACCCTTTTTGTACGTGCATATTAGAAATAAAATTACAGTTTTATAAATAACCCATATTTTTTATCCAATTTTTTAGCAATGACACTTACTCTGTGATTGACGAGTATAATCGTCATCGCTCGATTTCCGTGACACATACAGTTGGTGCTCGCAAACGGGGGCGCCACAGTTAACTGGTTAAGTATTTTAAATCGTATCAAATTAATATTTGAAATTACTATTGAAATGCATATACGCGCTAAATAACGTGATAAGAAATAAATTTCAGATATTATGACCTAAATGAAGACCTAATACCAAATTACTCACCCTTATTATTTTTTTTTAAAGAAAAAAAGCAAGAAAACAAAAACCGTTTTAAACATTTAGCATATTTTGTACATCCACGGCGAAAAATCGCGCCTTATATAATACAAACATTTTTTCACTTCCCCTTATATTTAAATTATTAAAATTTGAGCAACAAAATAGAACACTTTCATTTGATTCTATTGATTTGTCGGGATGATTTTTTAAGTTTGAACTTTTTAAAACGTTTCAATAGACTAAAAAAAATTCTAAGTGCATTATTAAAGGTTTGCGAGTTACATTATTCTCTCCAAAGTAGTGGAATATTATGTCATTTGGATTCAACACGTTGAGCTCAAACAGACAAATGTAGAAGATAAGCAATAAGTACATAGAGAAAACTAATTAAAAATAACTTTTTTCGATGTAGTTTAATATTTTCTTATGACATATATCAATCAAAGTTCCATTCCCTGATGGCTTTTAACATACTGTATATTTCCTTAATAAAAAAGGAAATGTGATAATAAATAAAACAGTTATATGCAACTTTTTCATACAAACCAAACACTTTAATAAATTTATCATTCACAATCTTTTAGAATTTAATGTGAAGGAATAATAATAACATTCATATAAAAGCAATCATGTTTTAAAAGTTATCAAAATTTAATATAACGAAAGAAATGTAATGCATACGCTGCTCGAGACAATACTTCTGATTATCCTTCAAAATGGATGTTATTTCAATTAAGGGGACACAGTACGATTCAATTGACCAAAATCGTTCAAAATAAAATTTTTAATTTTTTACCCAAAATTTTTTCTTTATATACTTTTCTATATGCTCACAAAATTTGAAAGCTCTAAATTTAAAAACGCAGAATTATGATAGCCTTTTATGTTCGTTTTATTCACATCTCTATGGCAAATCAAAACTTTTAAACGGGTATCTCAGAAAGATAAAATAACTATTTTGTCTCTATTTAAAATGCTAAGGTTTTTTTACTATTGAGCCTAATGTTTGAAATTTTTTACCTATTCCCAATAGTACATGCAACAAAAAAGTTGGTATGCATTTTTGAATCAAAGTAATATTTATTTTTTAAAATTAAACTGAATTTAAAACATTTTTAAGGAATTTTCTAATAAAGATTCATAAAAGAAGTATTGTAAGAATACCAATCACGTTAACGCAAAACCATACCCCAAATTTTATTATACATAGTTTGATGTACTTGTAAATAAAATTTCATGCGTATGTCAATTGTTGTAGAGGAGTAGCATTTTAAAAAACAGTTCAAAACTTCAAGTGTTTTCCTTTAAAAAAATTTCATGGCTAGCTTTTTATGAAATTTTGAGCACAAAATATGTTTAACATAGCGTACATACATAGGAGGCAACCAAAAAAAAATATTAAAAATCCTTAAATTAAAAATTTTTGCGCAAATCGTACCATGTCCCCTTAATTTGTATTTTTATGCTTTAAAATACATTTATAGAGAAGGGACCGAAGATCTCTCATTTTAGTTTATTACTAATTTAGTTTCATTTCGATTAATACTACTGAACCGTTATGCAATATGTCTTTCACCGTCAGAACAAAATGCACAATTCATTTAAAAGAGAAGAATGGTGGAAATTTTTGTAGGAAAAATGTTGCTTATTAACACATGAACTTTTATATTTGTGCAAGAAATAGATTTTTCTTTTTTAACCAGTTAACTGTGATTGACGAGTATACATGTCATAGAGAAGTTGCAGGATTTTCTGTATTAACGAGTAATAATTTCCGCGGAAAAAGGGTTTGGGGAAAATTTTTTTTGAATTTTAAAAACATATACTAAATTTTCGATGTTTTAGAAAAACCCGGGGCCCCAAAACCGAAGTAAAAAAATAAAAAGTTTCCCCCTTATGCACAGGAATAGGACAAGTTCGCATAACGTGAATTTTTTTAGGGGATTATTGTTTTTGAGATGTTACCTGGGGAAAAGGGAAGAGTGGAAAGTTGTTTTTAAAATGGGGTTTCCCCCTTTTTGGGTTTGGGCAGTCGGGGGAAAAGGTGTCGCTGACCAGGCGCTGGCCCATTGATGGGGCTGGCCCGAAGTTACCTTAGCAAAAAGGGAAATACCAATTGTTTGATTTTAGAACCAGGAATTAGAGTAAGATCCAATGCCGCCCTAAAGAACAGTTATTTTATTGGGGGGGAAAAAAGGGAAGGATGTTTTTTGGAGAGGATTGGGTCAACCCACAGCACCCACCCAGAATCCCTTTGTGCCAAGACAGGTAGAAAATTTTTTGTCGGTAAAGAAGGAAGAAAACTGTGTGTGTTTAGGCTCTAGTCCGGGGAAATTTTTTGACGGCCAAAATATCCATAAAAATAATCCATATGGATATATAAATTCATATAAACCATTAAACTTACTGAGGGGACCCCGGGCCCATGAAACCGCTACCAAGCTAAATTACTTTTAAGACCTTTGTACAAAAAAATATTGAAATTTAAAAAAAGTTTTATAAAATAAACCCATATTTTTTATCCAATTTTTTTATCAACGACACTTACTCTGTGATTGATGGGTATACTCGTCATCGCTCGATTTCCGTGACACACACAGTTGGTGCTCTCAAAGGGGGGCGCCACAGTTAACTGGTTAAGTATTTTAAATCGTATCAAATTAATATTTGAAATTACTATTGAACTACATATACGTGCTAAATAACGTGATAAGAAATAAATTTCAAGTATTATGACCTAAATGAAGACCTAACACCAAATTACCCACCTTTTTTTTTAAAGAAAAAAAGCAAGAAAAGAAAACCGTTTATTTTCAAACATTTAGCATATTTTGTAGATCCACGGCGAAAATCGCGTGCCTTATATAATATTAAACATTTTTCACTTTATATTTGAATTATTAAAAATTTGAAAGCAACAAAATGGAACACTTTTTAATGATTTGATGTACAGATTTTAAGTTTGAACTTTTTAAAACGCAATTTATATGCATAGTAAAAGGAAAGAAAAAGATTGATAAAATGTTCTGTTTTCGAACAATTAAAACGTGAAAACAAATGTGTTTAACCCCTGCAACCCCCCTCTCCCGCATATCAAGGAAGGAGGGGGGTGGCAGAATTTTAGAGGGTCCAAAAGTAATCTTTTTTTGCAATCTTTTGTAAGATCCGACTTGGGGCCAAAATCTAAACTTGCAGGGTCCCCTTAATATTCTCCGTTGCGCCACTGGTGAGTAGTGTTATTTCTCTATATAACTTAACTTAACCCTTACGGAATTATAAGGTTGCTAAGAGTGAATATATATGAGTACGTATCTGTTTATTTTATTTTGTTTAAACACAAAATAAATAAAAATCATAAGAAAAATACAAAACAAATTGTAGTTTTGTTTGGAATTTTATCGGAAATGGACTAGAATTATCCTCACATAATTATTTGTCATTATCAGGGATTTGTTTTTATTTGTTCAAATATACTTCATTATTGCACAAAACTATACTTATTGAATAGCATAAAACAAGTGAAAAAACGCAGAAGTATATTATTACTCGACGCAATAAATTGAAGTAATAACTGGGTACAGCCAGCGAACGTTTTGTCATTAGTGCCAATTAATTTGTCAGTTTTTTTTAAAAGCATTCCAGTTTACGTAATTGTGTGTCCTACTTTGATATTCTCTATAAAAAATTCAAATAAGGCTATAATTAATCAGTTTTAAAATGGGGAAATATTATTCGTGAAAGGTTTAAAGAGAAACTTTTCAATGCTTTTAAAATTTGTATTATATGTATTATTTGTGTGCGAACGAAAAATTTCTTACAGATTTGCTTCAATATTCGGTGCATGTTCTTGATACAAAACTGAAATGGATTATTTCGGGGAAAACAAACAAACTAGAAACAGCATATTTTGTTCCGCCAGAATAGGAAATTCGAATCCGGAAAAGGAAGAAAGGAAGTACATATTTTTTTTTGCTCTACAATGCACAATGCAAATACTTTTTGAGCCTTCTTTAATTTCAGGAACTAATAACTGAAAATATGGAACAATTTGTGTGTTCCATAATGCAAGCCTCTTCTACATTATTAAACAAGAGAAAGATGGTTGAAAGGAAGTTAGCTTCTCAAAATGTCGAGAAAATCAAATTATAAAATCCTGATGTTTTGAATTAATTTTAATAAAATGTATTATTTTAAATGACTTGCTTTCTTAAAACACATTGAAATAAAGGACCCTCCATTTTATTAATAATTAAGGGCAAAAAAATAAATAAATAAATAATAATAATAAACAGACACTTTTCCATCAATTTTTTTTTAAATATTATAATTTCAAATTGTATATTTTAATTGCTTAAAATGATTTATATTTGATTAATAGTAATATAAGAATGCTACATTTATTGATTAATATAAAACACATAATAATTTATACTTTGATTAATAGAAAAACTATGAGATATTTATTAGATTTTTAACATGGAATCCTATTTAATTACCCTAAGCAAATTTCAGAAATTGTTTTTTAATAACAGAAGTCATAAAGAGAAATTTTTATATATTTTATAAATAATATTTTTTTATTATCATTTATAAATATAAAAAATTAAATTATTGATTTAAAGTTCAATTAAAAAAAGACCACTGAATCATATTGTAATTTTATTGCACTTAATTCCACAGCAATACGTAAATCTCATCCATCTAACAATACCTACCATATCGCATTTGTCGAACCAATTCGTTCTGATCACGTCAAGAACTTAAATCTACAGAGTCAACGCCTTACTCCGTAGACAATAAACCTACAGCTTGCTATTGTTCTTAAGGAAAATTAGCTTCTTTAGGCTCTTAAAGAATCTCAAAGGCACGCATCAGATATAAGTGATATATGTTACAAAGAAGAAAAATATAACAGGCAAATAATGTAATACTACATTCCTGCTAGTAGATTTTTCCTGCCCTTAAAAAAAATACTTTGGAGATAAAATTCTTCGATTTCGTGAAGAAAAACAAATGTAAATAATAAATATTGTTGCAGTAGCCACAAACAGAATATTTTGCCATTGAATCTTCCTTTAAAGTAGGGGTCTTCAATCCTTAACCCACGGGCCACGAAGGGCCTGCTGAAGGCATTTTAGTGGCCTTTCACCTGAATCTGAGGCCCTTTCAGGAAAAATTGAATTGTTTGCTTTTTGTCGTAAAAAGCGCCCTTTTTTCTATTATTCTCGATATTTAAGGCTGTCTTCTGCTAATATTAAAGAATAGGACCCAAATTTAGAATATTTTTTCAGATATAAAAGTACTCAAACATTAATATATTCTGGCTTCACTATCCTGTAGAGAAACCTTTTATTGTGATATGCTTGATATCCATTTGAGAAAAATTTTCTTAAATTGACGAATTTTTCAAAAATTTTATTGTATTTTAAATAATTTTAACTATAAAAAATCTGACTATGCAAGAAGTCTCAGATGTTTTCAGAAGAAAAGGTGTACTTTTATCTTTAACGCGCAAAGTATCTGAATTCGACTTCCATTTAATGTTCTTGAAACCGATATATATACAAATCTGAAACATCATCTCTTCCCTTAAAATCAGTTGTAGAGTTGTAAAACAAGCTTCATTTTCGCATTTAAATTTACTGACTACATTATTTTTTCATTTCCTATACTATTAGCTCACTCTCTCTCTATATTTATTTATTTATCTTGGTGGAATTTTCAATCGTTAATAAAATACATTTTAAAGCGCTCAATTGAGCTAAAATTTTATATACATGATTATTTTGGATGACAATGCAATATAATTTAATTATAATTAATAAAAATTAATTGATTAAAACTAATTGTTTAAAGAATTACAAATGCAGCCACGTTGGCGACTTGTGTCCAAACTTGAAAAGGTTTTTTTTCTCACGTTCAAAAGCATTCAGTTGAACTGAAATTTTATATGCACGATTGTTTAGGATGACAATACGATACTTTAATGATTCTGTCTTATGTATATACATATTTATATTAATTGTAACTATTTAATAAAAAGTAGCTAAAATAAAAATTTTCTTTGTTGGTCTAACTAGGAATTAAAACTTAAATTTTTTTTTTATACTACTTGTTGCCCGAAGATCATTGTAAATTTATTGATGTGGCTCACGGATCATTGTGGATTTATTGATATGGCCCTCGCGGTAGCGTCGTAGCTGAACAGTGCGAAGTTAATATTCACTCACTCACTCGCGGGAGCGTTAAAGGTTGAAGATCCCTACTTTAAAGGAATACTGGAATGATATAAAATTCCATTGTTTTAAAATGTTCTACCGGTAAAAGCTGTTGTTTATTTATATTACATGGGAGCTATTGTTTTTTTTTGGAAAAAAAGTGGGAGAACGAACCACATGATGCATGCAAGCTTATTAGTAAAAAGCAGTAGTATATAAAAAGTGTAAGCACTTTTTTAGTTAACGGAACCGGTAAAAATAAATAATTAGAAAGTAAATTAGATTTCGAAAGTTTCAGGTTTATAGAAAAGTTCTTTTGTTTTCTTAATTAGAGCTGTCTTCAAAAAAATGTTTCATTAGTTTTATTTATTTGTTTATTATTTTTTTATAATCAAACAATTGTTGCGATCACAGTTTTGAATCGAAATAAGTGTTAGAGTTTTTAAATGTATTTTCGTCAAATTACTATAAAATGTTTTAAAGTGTGATTGTTCCACTTCTTGCTTTTGAGTAGCTAATTTTTTAAAAACGATCGTGTTTAACGACGCCTTTTAAAAAACTCTTTTTATACAGAAAAATAGTCATTTATTACCTCAGTTACAAAAAACTCAACAAAAGTCTTTGATTAATTTATCTCTTTCTTCAAATAATAAGAAAAAAATTCGTTAGCCTTACAATAATTAACTTGTCATGACGAAAAGGGTTTCAAAATAAAGAACGTACAATTTTTAACATTGAAGTAAAAAATTATCAATACAACCTATACGGCAAATTGTTTAACGAATGCTATCAGTTTTTTCAAACAAAAATTGTTATCTATGCATAACGTGTTGAAATAAGATAAAATGGCTTTGAAGTTAACACTTTTTGATAAATGTCACAAATGTTATTGCCAAACAATAAAATAGATGCTTTAATAAATAGTTTAATATCGTTACAGTTCTTCACAATAAATCACTTTTTTGAATTATCTTTCCGATTCATGAGCAAAAGAACTCATATTTTTATATAAATGTATACTTAATATATATATATATATATATTGGCTTTAAATAAACTTTATATCTAACATTGCTGTTTTGTAGTATTTTCTCAAGGATTTATGTTTTAATTTAATAACACTACTTCTTGATTTTAGTTCAATAAAAGAGAGCGTTCTATATGTAGGAAATAATTTAAAGAAATAAATCAAATCCCTCACCCTCTCTCTCTTCAGATCATACTTAAGAATAGCTATTTCATTTCTGATTTGAACGTTTAAAGTTTCGCTTCTCTCTCTTTTTTTTTCTTATCAGATAAGTAATGTATTACCTTAGATAATAATGAGCAAGCTAAAGTCCAGTCAGATGAAAGAAAGTAAACATCTTATCCAGCGTCTTTTTTCTCGTCTGAAGATGATAAGTTTGTGAAACATATTTAGAGCTGTCTACAGATAAGTCTGCGTTTTGCATGTAATAAAATTTAAAAATATTGCCGCATCAGTTATTTAGGAATTCATTTGAATAAATAGATAGACATTTGCATTATGAGTTATGGTACGTAAATATGAGAAGTATTAATATAAAAGAGAAGAGAAAATAATTTTAAACAGAAATTTCTAACAAATAGTCGAATTTGCTCCCGTTTTTCTTAAAGCATTTACTGATTTCGAATGAGCAGATTTTCATATACTGATATTAGAATAAATAAGTTGAGACGAACTGGAGTTTGTGCAAGTGTTGTGGAATGAAAAATCAATTGACATAGTAAATATCAGCAACCTTGTTTTATCCTGTCTCAACCTTAGCAATTTCAATAGCAAATATGTTAACTATCGAAGCCTAACCAAATAATAAGTATTTACTTAACTTTAAAGGACAGTTTTCAGACACATGACCAAGAAGGTACAGACATTTGGAGGAATGCAGTCACAGGCTTTTGTTAAGACGACTCAGTATCTAAATTCGCGAATTTCTAATTCTCCGATCCTGTTCAAAACAGCGAATTCTTCAACTCACTATCATACCTTTCAATCATAATCTCCTCCTACTTTCTTACTTCAAATCTTTTTAAATAGCAATGTTAATTTGCATTTATCATGGTTCCTTCACGCAATATGGTTCTTAAATCAATAAATCAACTTACAGAAACTTCAGAAGGCAATCAAAAGGATGAAAATGAGTGAGAACCCTCTACAAAATTTCAAATTTATTTATTTACCGTAAAATCCGGCGTATAACGTGCATCGGCGTATAGCGCACATCTATACTATCAAGCTGCAAATTTTGTTTTTATGTATATTCGCCGTATAACACGCTATTTTATGAAGGAACTTGAAATGCACGTTTGCAATGCTCTTATGTTTTGAAGTTATTTATTCGAGATATTATTACAACCTTAGTAAAAAATAGTTTACTTCTAGAATTACAACCCTTTAAGTTTATAAGGAATGTTATTTCTTTCAAAGAATCAGTATTCCGATCTATGTAGAAGTCTAATTTTTTTCTGTGCTCATCTTTTTCATTTTTAAAGCTCTCAGTCTTATACCTGGCTTTCAAAATTATTATTTGTGTTAAAAGTAAGCGTTATCCGCCGGATTTTCGGTATTTCTTTTAAAAGGCAGCATCAGCAATTTATAGTATTATTAGTAACAACAAAAGAAAGAATCTCTTTTCGCTTTAAGTTTCACTGTTGTTACTAATTATTTCACTAACAATAATGCATTGTAACAATGGTAAACTAACAACAAAATAAAATATGGTGTAAATGATCACTTTATTGCAGAATACCGAGTGATTTGTTGCTTTTTGAAACTGTTTGAAAACTGCTTTGAATTTGTGAATTAGTTTTACTTATATAATTTGATCTAGCTCTTATTTGAACAACTTGAGTTTGTTTCTGTTTGGACAACTTGAGCTTGCTTCTACTTTAACATCATAAAAACACCGAAATGAAACTTTTTGGCGTTTCACTGTTGCCTTGACTTGTGCTACTGCTCTGTCACCTGGACTTTTGTTTAAACCTGCTCTTCCTATGAGACCCGAACGACGTGCTGCTTTGGCCCGTAAACTTAAAAAACTGATTGATGACTATGAGAGTACTAACGCTCCTAAACTGTGCAAAAACTCAACTTACCTTTGAAGGAGTTATTGAAGTTGTTGGAAAAACCAAATGATCCCAACAGCAGGAAACACAAATGCCATGATTTCCAACACATTGGTGGCAAATAATGATTACTTTTCCTGGCAATTTCTTGTGGGTCTCCATAACTTTATTACAAATTAAAATGTTTGAACGATATGGTGTAAAGAAGACAACTAAACACCAACCACTATTCTAAATGGAAATTTATCTGTGTTATTTGAGAAAGCAAAAATAATTTTGGAGCAACTCAATTCTGCCGATATGAACATCTAAAACAGATATGAGACATTAGATAGCTGTTCCTTTCTTCGTGGAAAACATTTTGGAACTCAAAAGTATGACGCTAATGGAAAAAAAACATCTTTGAAAAAAATTAACACTTATACAGGATCTTGCAAAAGGAACGATCATTCACGAAGCAAGAAACTCTTATTGAAGTGATATAAATTTCAATCGGAATTTTGTTTTTTCTGTTGTAGCTTGTCTTCTCCAGAAGTGAACTCTTAAAGTTACAATGGTTAAAAATAAAAGTTCAAAAATACCTCAGAGCTCAAATGAAAGCAAAGATGCTTTTTGATACGAACGTTGTCCGTCGTAATTTCTTTTATTGTGGCTTGTCTTCAAATGGAACGAACTCTTTAAGCTGTGCAATATTTGAAACATAAAGTTCATCAAGTTCTTTCTTGAAATACAAAGATCATCATGGTTTAATACGACAAGTGATGTCTGGGAACAAGTTTGGTGATAATAACATTGAAGAGTGTAACAGAATTTCATTCTCTGTGGCTTGTCTTCTCAGGAAGCGAACTCTTTAAGCTGCAAAATTTGAAAATTCTATAAATTAAAAGTTCATCAAAGTCTTGCTTGGAAACATCAAAGTTTACCAATATGACAAGTGACATTTGTGGAATAAGAATATCTACCAATGTGAACGGTTGTGAACATCCCCCATGATTTATTTTGCCGTAGTTTGTCTTCTCTAGAAGCGAACACTTTAATCTACAGTGGATTAAGTATCAAGATTCATCAAGATCACACATGACAAGTGATGTTAGGAGAAGAATGACACAGGCATCTACTGTATTTTCAATGTAGCTTGTCTTCTTATAGAAGCAAACTCATTAAACTATGTTTGAACTTTTAAGATCTCTTGACATCTGATTTCTGTATTACAGACTTGTGAATTGATATTCTTATAATAAACATCTAACACCATATTTATGCTTTATTTGTTGGGCCACCTTTTTAAGACATTACGATTGTGAGACCTGATTAATTTAAATGAGTTAATTGAACGTATAACTGAGCTAGAATAATTAATACATTACTTAGTTAATAAAATTAGCGAAAAGTAATTACCGTAAAATTCGGCGTATAACGTGCAACGCTGTATAGCGCGCACCTATACTTTCCAGCTGCATTTTTTAATGTTTAGGTATGTTCGCCATTTTTTAATATTGTACTTACAGCCGGTATAGTGGTTAGTGACGCTGACTGCGGTACCGTAGGGCCTGGGTTCGAATCCCGGAGAAGGTAGGGATGTTTGTAAATGTATAGTGCCTTTGCGGCATGGGGTACTCTAAATAGCAGTTGAGCCGCTTGCCCTCTTGTGAGGGTGGTGGAAAGAGTAAGAGAAGTGGAAGGCCTCTGATCACCGCCAGAGCGTTCTCCTTCAAAATTCGGGTGGAACCAAGAAAAATCGTATTGTCACCTGTATGGTACTCAAAGCTACGGCCAACGACAAGCGTACAACTAGCCCCTTGTCATGATGAATTTCGTGAGACATGATCTGATGTTAGTGTCTATCAGGTGGTATAAGTAACAACAACATATTCGCACCCTCTTTTTTACGAAGGAACCTGAAATATACGTGCGAAAGGCTCTTACGTTTTGAAGTAATTTATTCGAGGATTATCCCAGGCTTTTGAAAAAATAGCCTACTTCTAGAACTACAACCCCTTTTTAAGTTCATTAGGTATGTCATTCCTTATAAATAAACAGTATTCCAATCTTTGAAGGAGTCTAGTTTCTTATGTTCACATCTCTTCTTTTATTTCTGAAGCTATAATTTTTATACCCGGCGTATAACGCGAAACTGGAAATTTCGATATTATTTTTTGTGTTAAAAGTGGGAGTTATACGTACTTATTTTTACTGTATTATTACGTACTTATTTTACGTACTTATTTTTTATGTTTGTAAAATGCATCTATATATTTATATTAGTAGAAAATGAAATCTTACAGTCAAAACGAAATCAGTTTGGAGAGGGAAATTTAGGCAAAGCATTTTCTATAGGTAACGTCATTTCGCCTAATTAAATTGATTTGCTAATATAGGACTAGATGATTTCTTGTGCTCTGTTAATACTTTTTTGTGCTTTATTTCTTATTAGTTCCAAATTTTGTAAAGAAATGGCAAAAACGGTTGAAAATTGGTCCACAAAGACCAAATTGGTTACGAAAATGGATAGTAAAGCATTTAAAGTATGCACTAGATGAGCCATTTCAAGCATGAACTGTTACATTTCTAACCCCTGAATCCACAAATTTGAAATGCAAGCACGGGTCGTATCTTATTTTTTAGGGATTGAGTTCCATGCCTGTTACACTTGCTTAGTCAAATCAGTAATGGTTAATGCTGGTGTGAATTTAATTGTCATTAATTTTTAACATTGGTGAAAAATCTGATTATCTCTGATGACAAGACCATATGTCAACACTTTTTAGAGAATGTTGGATGACAGCTGCTGTATAAGAACAAGTGTCATTTTGTTGGAAATTGTCCAATGGAATAATGAAAAAGAATATAAGTAGTTCACTTGGTCAATCATAAATCTGAAATCAAATGTGCAACGACGAGAGAGTTCTTGGTGTTATTGGAAGTTGATCCTCAGACCTCAGTTCCAAACGCTCCTCTGGCCTCATTCTAACAAACATATATCCATCACTGGCTACTAGGTAGAAACGGCTCTCATGACAACATGACAGATCTGCACTTCTTCCTCAATGATCTCTAGTTGCCGCCATTGATGTCATAGGTGGTAGTGATTTGGTGGTATGAATGTTACAAGACGTCTCCCTCGAGAAATTAGATCCGGGGTGGGCATGACGTAGACCACGATCGACTGGTGGACCACCGAGACATTTTGGGGACCGTCTGAAGAGTCTAGCGCAGTGCTTCTCAAACTTTCAATATTCGCGACCCAATATTTAATCATCATTTTCATCGCGCCCCCCTTCATACAATTACAATGTATTGAATTCAATAATACTGTACTTTGACACTAAAGCTACAATATTACTTTACCCTCTTATATGTCACCAACGTATATAAACGTCTCGCTTTGCCAAAACATCAATTTTCTGACGTATGTATACGTCTTTTGAAGTGCGACCTTTTATGTGCACTGCTATCCATAAAATTATTCTGAAGATTTTGTAATGCAATAAAAGGAGCTTGACAATGTTTGCAAAGGATTTACTCATTTTAGAGGATTTGCTTATTTATTCCTTTTCTCCCCCAATCCCCCACCCATCAAAATACGCGCGCCTACGTGGAAAATGGTGGCATTAGGGAACGAATCTCATAGCTTTAACTTAGCAGTTAAGGCATTAATTATAACCCGTACAAATTATCAAGATAAGTTTAATACAACCCCAATGGGGTCACTGATAATTATCAAACTTGTTCTCAACTTAATATTGTTAAATTTTAAAATACATTGAAAAAGGGACTGATACATTTGTAATGTATTATTTTCAGTGTAAATTTTTATTTTATCAAAAAATATTTTTTTTGTTTCCAGAAAATTTTAAAAAAAATCTTTTTTTTTTCACTTTTAAATATCTGCGCCCCTAAAGAGTTATCACGCCCCCAAGAGGGCGCGCCCAATTTTGAAAACGCTGGTTTAGCGTAGTAATTATATACGGAAATATTCAAGATCTGAAGTATCAGATATATATAGTTTTCTAGATATAAAACGAAAAAAAGAAAAAAAAAATGTTTTTTTTTATGTATTTTGGGTGTTTGATAATAAATGTATCATTTGATATTTTTAAAAAAAGGGGCTATTTTTCTTATTGTTTTTTTTTTGGTTTTTTTAAACCAATTTTAAAAGTGTATTTTTTTTTATTTTTACTTTTAAACATATTCCGTATTTATTAAATTTAAAATAAATATTGTAGCCTTTTTCCTACCTCCCCCCCCGACACTGGGCATTGGACACACAAAATTTTTTAAAGGGGGGGAGTTCGAACTACCATTCAGTATATCCACAATAGGGAAAAGATATTTTTTTTTTTATTTTTTCGGGAACCCAAACACAATAAATAAATTCTGAATTCTCAGCATTAAATTTAAAAAAAATTATTAAAAACAATTATTTAAATTAAGTTTTAATTAGTGTACATGAAATTAAAATCATTCGAAAAAAAATCACGGACTTTGGGGGACGGTCTGAACCAGTGCCCCCCCCCCCTCCTTTTGTGCGCCGCTGACATTGGGGGCCCCCAAACCGGGAAAAAATAAGTAGATCCACCCGGGAAAGTCTGCCCACCCCTGAATTAGATTGTTATCGTTTGCTCTATCATTCTGGAATCAGTAGAAGTTCTAGTTTTTGCTGCAGATTCAGAATGATACGCCGTAGCTATGAGTCTTCCCTCTTACTAATACGCAATTGGACCCAAACGTTTTTTTAGACAATCCCTTTCCCCATGAACGCCCAACAGTTTTGCGCATTTAAACCTATAGGGAAAAAAACATCTACTTTTTCTTATCCTTATTGCACGGATTCGTTAAAATTCAGTTAACTGCAGGTACTGCCTTTTTTGGCATCTTACATTCTTGATTCAAATCTAGATCACAAGCCCTATTCGCAAGATGAATAATTTTCACGAAATTTATATCACGTATTTAAAGAAAACGTGATTTGGATCGTCGCGTTACTGATGAAACTGTTACTGGTCTAGGGCGAAATTTGAATATATTTATTTATTTTTTGAAATGTGCACAAATACCTCTTCCAACATTTGTTTATTCAAGACAACCCCTGTGGGGCGGCGGAATTTCATTTTCTGCTAATGTATGCTTAAATATGGACATCTAATTTATTATCGTAATCGGCAATTTAAGGTTTTAGCTTTAGACATGTATGGAATGAAATTTTGATGGATAATAAAGCCTTTGTATGAGGGACACCAAGTAAACTATTTTTATCATTACAATGCAAAGTAAAACAAATTCCGACACTGAATACTTTTCCTCGCCATTTTCAAGGTTAAAATTAATTTATTGATACGAATTCATTGTTTTAAATGTATCCAAAAGAAAAAGAAAATCGAAAATCACATACCAATACTTGTTGGCAGGCGTCACTTCATTTCTTTTTACTCAGAAGGATTTTTTTTCATTCATGAGTCTTCTTAAAGAACAACGGATTTGCATCGGCCTATATGTAAAATTGAACAAATCTGGAAATGAGATTCATGACCATATAAACTTAGCTTTTTGGAATATGTCTATATTAAAATAAAAAAAAAAATTGTGTGTAACACAAATGCTTCAAAGACAGATGTCGAGGCTGTGTGTGTGTGTGCTCAAAAGTTTTAAACATCCTCATTGTGTCAGTTTGAATTCTCTCTCTCCAGTGTGTTTAAAATTGACATGGTAGAAATTTTTAAGATCATATTTACATTTAGAAATTTTTTTTTTTATATTTCTAATTAATTGAAGCCTCACCTTTTTCTCATCTAAAAAGATTAAAAACTGTTTCCCATCTTTAAAATTACTGGGACCAATGTCATTTATATACATTTTTATAAAATTATTTATTTTTAACATTTTTTCTTTTCTTCCATTCACACACAATATAAACATTAAAATATAGAAGGGAAAAAACCTGTACAATTACTTATAGCATTTTATGTTTTTCCCCGGGCTATTCGTTCTATGTTAAATGATCCATATTTCTAGAGTAAAAAGCCGTGGTAGCCGTCTCAACTCTCGAAACAACGAAATCGGGTCGACTGTTTGAGTTCGAACCAGTATGCGGACCCACTGTGCCAAAAAGGGGGCCCATGTTAAACATGTCGAGGGTCAAATGTTTCCCCCTTTGGGGTGGTGGGAAGTTAGGAAAGGGGTGCCTGCTAGGTGTCTCCTTCATTTTACCGCTTTAAAATTACCGGGCCCGTCCCCAAAAGCCCTCGAGGGGCTCAAAAAGTGGACGTTAAACCTTGACACAGGTAAAATAAAAATGTAAAAATAGAAATTCGTTTAATTTTTGTACATATTTGTTTGTAATATTTTTTAACGTCTTTTTGTTAGTTCTTTGATTTTAATTTATTTGGGAAATTTTTATCTTATGTATCATTAATAAAACAATTTTTTATAGGGGGCCCCTTTTTAAATTTTTCAATTCAACTGGTTATAAATATTTACTTGTTACAATATTGTGCTTCATTAGCTGCATTTTTTTTCGGGGAACTGCATATTTCATCAAATGTCTCTAATATATTTTTAACAATCTTTTAATGTTAAATCAGCACATTAATACAGGCAATTCACCTTGTATCTGACAATTTCTTTAATGAATGAGAACCTTCATCCAATTTACTGCCTATTATGTTCCATTGAATTGTTGATGTAGAGAAAAAAAGAAACAACAAAAGAATTTTACACTATTAAAAATATCAGGAAACATTACTATAACTTTCCTTAGAAACTTTACCCACTAAATAATGAATGATTAGGAACCTAAACGTTTTTTTTGGGGAATTTATTTTATTCTTTTTGTAACCATTGTCTTTTTATATATTTTGCATTGTCGTACAATTATCCAGGCAATATTTTCTATATACTGGCAAATTTTGAAAGGATGATAAAACTATCACATCCATATCTCTTTCACGTTTTTCTTTTTACGGAAGAACGTTAAAAATCTTTTTTAACAACCTAAAATGCTGATAAATAGTTGTTTATTCCCATACACACGACATCGGGCTTAAAATCTAAAGTAATATTCCGTAATGTTTTTACATTTTATTTTCTTTACAATGTGCGTCATGAGAGATTTGGCAATTATTTGTGAAAACTCATCATACGCCTGATGTGTTATAAGTAATTTATATATCTTTTACCTTGATTTACCATATTTTTGTAAAGAGCAATTTTAAAAAATAGCCACATATTTACTTAAATACTCTTAACTATTCAAAGAATTGCCTTTTCTCGGAGATTTTGTATTTTCTCTATGATCTCTTAGACAATGCTCACATTTGCAAAAACTTTATCACGGATAGAATCTCCTTCCGCGCTAATTTTTTTTTTTTCAATTACTACCATCAATTCAAACTCTCCTCTATATATATTTATACGAGTATATCTTGTTCAAATTTTCAATAGTTTATAAGATACTTTTTATTCATCCTCTCCAGTTCAAATACATTTTTAATACTTGTAGTTTATACAGTTTTTTTCAAATATTAATTCATTAATTAAATTTATTTAATTAATTATAGTTGAGAGATATATTTCAGTAAATATTATTCTTTTAGATGGCAACACCATTGAATAAAACAGCTTTTGTTAAATTTGTGATGAAGATTTAACTTAACCTGAATAATCATATTCTAGTTAGATGTCAGCATTTCTTTTATACTGGTTTTAAGATAAATTATTAGCTATTATATTCAACTTTTATTGAAAACTATAATTATAAATTTAGTGAGGCTAAACAGTTTTTAATGTGAATTTAAAAGGTATTTTGTGTCACTTTATGTTGTGATTCTATCATATGTATATACATATTTATATTAATTGTAATTATTTAATAAAAATAGCTAAAATAAAATTTTCTTTATTGATCTATGTAGGAATTTTTTTATATTACTTGTTTTTAATATAATGGGCAAAGATTGCATATCAATGTGATTTAACGTATAGGAGTGCTTGTGTAATATTGAAGCTGAGTTCTCTTTTGACATTTCACTCATACTCAGAAAAAGTTATAGTATTTTCCATGTTTTGTGGAGCCTTATATTGAATTTAGACTTTGAGCCTGAAAACATTATGTATGGGTAACAATAAATTTATCAGGATGTTTTGTGAAAAACTAGCCAGACCCTTTCTTTTTCACCATTTGAAATTTTTCTGTAAAATTAATTGGTCTTTACCCAAGACTTCGTAGTAAATGTGATCCTTATGTTCACAGATCTATTTAAGTGTTGTTATATTGTCAACACTTTTTTGGGTCACTTCATTAAGTAAATGATAAGCCAAAATGCAATGTTATTAAATGTAATTTAGAGCGGTGTTTCAATATATATATATATTTTCTAACAGGTAATTTTCTACATTTTTTAAATTGGATTTTAACCTGGTTAACCCTTTATCGACTAACGGTACTTATAAGTACCACTCACTTTAAAATTACATAGAAAAACCATTTTTACGAATATTCTGACGATACTTTGCAGGAATATTCTTTAAAAGCCACTCTTTCAAGATATATGGCAGCACGGGTTCTATGATGAGTATTTTAGCGGGGAAGGCTAATAGTTTTATAGCAGAAAGTGCGTTTTCAGCTAAAGGCGTTTTCACCGGATTGCGAAGATTATCATTTTTGTCCTGAAAAAATAGTTAATATCAAAATTTAAGCGTCTTATTTTTTCTGTATGTTAAAGGAAGACCTTAGAAAACGATTTGATTGTTTGTTTTAAGTGAACATTGTATATAATTAATTTTACAGTTGAATATCTTTAATTAATTAATTAACTGTAATGGATTAAATTTGCCAAAGTTGATTATTTTGTTTATGTATATCCTTTAATTTTCAATGTAGTGATCCAAAAAAAAATATTGCATGAAAAAAACTACAGTAAATCATAATGCGGTCGATAACGGGTTAGCTGTTGAATGATACTTCATAATCGTTACTTACTTGTATACTTTGGTTTTCAAATTCAACTAGCTTTTTTGTTGATGGAAATTCCTTTTTCTTTGTACTTATCGTTGAAATGTGATTACCTGAATGGCCAATGCCATTATACAAATTTGTTTTACACTCCTATTTTCTGGTTTTCAATTTGCTCGTATCGGGTTTTAATTTGTGTTTTGCTTTGAAGATAAGGGACGTATCAAGGTTCAAGTCTTCAGATGCATAAGGTGGTTATCAGCGGAGTAACGGGGAATATTAGGACCCCTTCAAAGTCAAATTTTTGATTTCAAGCCATACTTAGCGTCAGTCAGGCCCTGGGCCCCCTAAACTTCTCGGCCTCCGCGATGCGGGGGTTGTGAAGATGTGCGTCACGGTGGCTACTAAGTGTACCGAATTTGTGTATTAGGAGGCATGAATGTAAAATCGAATGGTTGCGAAATTGCCCCCCTAGGGTGCTCTTCTCCTGGATTATCTGCGTGAGCTAGAGGTGTATGATTAACAAAAGGACTAGACGTGTCCATATTCTTAATATGACTTTATTAAGAATTTAAACTTAAACTTTTAACAGATTAGATGATAATAATATATATGAGAGAATCTACGATGACAAAACACACTATATCAATAATACCGAATTTACGTGACCCGGACCACTATCAATATCTAACCAGCTTAATCTCTATTCCAATAATATCACAAGTCCTAATATTAAATAGTCAATCTTACCTCGATCCGATCACAGAACTAATCATGAGGGAGTTGTGTCTTTACTCGAGTGCAATGGTATGCACTTTGACCTAATGGTTCTATTTTCGGGATAACCTCTGTTGGCTGTCACTTTACAATCGTATCACTGTCTATCATAATACTCCCCAAATTGCCACCTCACTTACTGAAACTTCTGATATTTAAAAGCTATCTAATTTGCATCTTGCATTCATGTTTCACTTCTTGGGTTTTGGTTGGAAAAGAGTTGGCATTAATCCTGGCCCCAAAAGAACCCAAAGGACATGTTAATGAAAAGACGCGTGAGCCCGCCACATGGTATTTAAACCATAGCAATGAATAAAGGACCAATATGATAATGTAGCTAGAGTACCACCAAATTTGGATACGATCACTATGTTATCATAAGCAGAATTGCGATTTGTCTGAAAGAAAATGTAGCGCTCTTCATTTGTGCATGTTCGGCATTCAATGTACCTTTGCAATCTCACAAGCTGATGGTTAAAGGTAATATTGAAATCCCTCTCTGCTTTGATGGATTACTTGTTTACTAACGTCGCATTTCAAGCAATACAATGATCATAGGAGTCTTATTTTGGAACCTCTATCAAGTGACAAGGATGATACCTGTGTTGTCACTCCAGTCTCCAAATTTCCACACCCCGCCAACGTGAGGGCTCTGACCATGTTTACTTGACAAAACTCATTTACTGTTGTTGATGTTAAATGGTCAAGGTTTATGAGTTGACTCTGATTGTTAAGCAACTGACCGCAATTATTGCTCTGGGGACCTTGATGTTTCAATGCGATTCGTCATTACAGAGTAATTAATACGTCTCTGTCTACGCTAGGTGGGGAGATGTTTCATTCCTGTCATTTAGTTCGTCCCTCGTGCTCTCAACTACTCCATGCTCGCATCACTGTTATTTGATTTCATCGAACACGAATACCGATTTCACGGAAAGATAATTCGATGTAATTCACCACAATTCTTCTTATGTCAAACTTAGAAAGGTTTCCGTATTATTGGAAGGGGCATACAGAGAATTATAATGAAAAGAAAAAAATCTAGTTTTGAAAAAAAAAATTTTGTTCTCCCTTTATCTATATAGAACTGTTAGGCGGCGCTACTAACGGATATGATTTGCATGTATTTGTCAAGTCAAGGAATGGTACGGATTTGTCGCTTTTTGGATGATTCCTTTACGGTGTTACATTTTGAAAAGACAGTAATTCCTTAAATCCCTTTAAAAGTCAGTAGTTTTTTTTTAAAAAAAATTAATGTTTGATTCACAGAGTTTCATATAAGAAATCAATATCTTTAAAGAAAAAAAATTCCCCAAAATTTATTTAATCAATTTTTTTTCTGTATTATTACTATTGGCAATAATTGTTAAATGATTGAATTTACGAATGATGTGTTTATGTGCATTTAGTAAATAACCAACTTCATTAAAATCTCCAGATTTTAATAATTTTCTATGATAGTATGAGACTTTTCTTGTATAAAATATGCATCAGATAAACCCGAAATAATTGGTTTAAAACAATTGTTTCCTAACAATTTGAAATAATGATGTAGTGGCTAATAATTTTATTTTAAATATTAAGAATATTTTTTCTTATTATATTGCGACAAACTTTGAGTGAGATTGTGTTAGATAATTCCTTCAAAACTTAAATTAGACATTTTAAAGAGTATTTTGGTAGAATTTACTGTCAACGAAATTGAAGATTACTTATCTAACATTTTACTTCCTGATGAATTTCCGTTTGACATTTCTGATAACTTGGTCCGGATTTTCATAACATCATTTTTTAAACTGATGCATTGCAGGCATTTTTAACGTATGCATAAAACCATTTTCATGATTTCCATTTGAAGAAAAAAAAGAATAGAAACAACAGCATTCATTCTGACATTTTTACAGTTCGTTTCTGTAATTTTTAAAAAATTTGAAACAATTTTTAAATGTATACTCAGTTATTCTTTAACCCTTTAGCGGGCAGTGGCTAATAGTTCTAGCCACATATTAAAATTTTTTTTTCTCCAAGTGGGTATTTGATATTTAGTCTATCCATATGCATTAATTGAAGCTATAACGCATACAAATTAATACGGATTGCAGCACGATACCTTTTTTTTTGCATTTCATGTCCTCTGATGCGTAGTTAAAAACAGTTTTTCTCGGTGTAAATCTACAAATTGTACTTTTATTACTATAAATAAAATTTCTGATCTTTGAAAAAAATTTCGACATGTGCCTTAAGTATACTTTTTTTTCATCTGAATGAATTAAGCAAATTTGCAATTAAAAAAAAGGTTTTATTTAGGTTTTTGGAAAGCTTTTATATGTGGATAGAGGCTCTATCCACTGCCCACATAGAACAGAAAAATAACTTAAAAATTTTCTCTTTTCCTCCACTCGAGAGAGAGCACTTAGAATCATATGAGAATGTTGGGGGTCGGAAATGTAAACAAATACTTTGTTTACAATATGTGGTACAAGATTCTTGGGTTCGAAATTCACTCATTACAGCTTTTTTTATACGAGAAAACGTTTGCATATTATAAAGTTCCACAGTAAAGTGTTCATCAAGTTTGTGAAGTAACTAATTTAAATTCTCAAAAATATTACTTTATTTCTAACTTTTTATACTAAAATTATAAATAAAATATAAAATGTGGATATATACCAATTTCAATGTAAATTCTATAAGTTTTGTATATGTATTCTAAGTAAGTATTCTATGTTGCACAATTATTCTATTATTATTTAATTACACTTATACTTTGTATTTAATTGTTATTGAGACAATTATCAGCATAAATGTTAATTTTTCATAAAAAGTTTATTGTGATATGATTCATTATTTCTGTCCTGAAAAGTAAGTTAAACGTCTTAAGTGCGCAGTGGCTATAACGTCTAGCCACCCCACCCAGGAACAAAACCCTCCATCAGTAATTTTTTTTGTGTGATTAAATAACGTTTATAGAGAATGAGAACATTACACTTATCAAGTACTTAATCACAGAAAATTGTATTTTAGCTGTGTGCCCGTTAAAGGGATAATTGTTTTTTGGTACAAGATCTCAGAATATTGATTTTTTAAAAATGATATCAATTTGATTTGATTTTTATTAACGCCACACTGTAAAGCAACGTGAGGGCTATTGGCACCCTACCTGGTAATTATAAACCCCCGTCAAGTGACGAGAACGACATCCGAGCTGCCCCACTCCTCTCCAAAGTATAATATCAAAAGCAAATATAATTTAATCTTTGTTTTTGTAAATTACTCATATTGAGGGGAATCTTTACTAGTATGCATTAGTCCATTACAATCCTGAAGGTAATGATTTTTTTATGTATAAATATTATTATTATTATTATTTTAAAATTATTTTCTTGTGATGCTGGTTTTCGGTAATTTTTTTTTACTTTTTCGATTTTATTAATTATTATTTAGACATTTAATGATATCAATGTTCTAGCAACGTGAGATAATGTTTATTAATGTTGTAACGAGATCTTTTCGGGTCCTTTCAGTGACTGCGGTAGCCTAGTGGTCATGGTCACGAGTTCGTGGCCGGTGTGTCATGAGTTCGAACTTAGTGCCACTGAAGAATCGCCGTGCAGAGGACTGATGCATGTTAAATCCGTCGTGGCTTAAAATCCTCCCGTTGGCGTGATGAATTAGTTTGATGTAGGGGGAGGTGGCAACTCAGTGACAATGGTTTGATCATAGCTCACTTGACAATAGTTTAAAATCACGAGGTCCGTCGCCCCAATAATCTTCGATTTGTTTTATAGAGCAACTTTAAATAAACACTCATTCGGGTCCTTCCACCAATCTTCATGGGCAGGGTAGGCAGGGGTAGCCAATCCAAATGACCTTGCGGCCCACTTCGGAAAAACATTATAATCTCGCGGGCCCCCTTAAATTATGTACCTTTATATCACATTTGGAAGCAAAAAAACATTTATTGGAGTGAAAATTTAAAAAAACAGAATAAATTATTATTATTGTTTTCATTATTTTTCATGTATACAGACATAGATAATATAATAATGTTTATATAATATAATAATGCAATGATCCAATAATGTTTAAAATATTACAGTTGCCATTTTCTTGAAAATTACGGTGTTCCTTTTGAATTGATCTTTCGTTACTCATTGTTGAAATTTGATTGTGCTGTCATTCTCAAACGATTAAGTATACATTGCCCTTTATCTTAACCATCCTGAATATATTTTTTAAACTTTAAAAACATCTCTGACTGCCTCTTGCTTTTTGAGCACTCCAAACAAAAAATGAGGAGGAGAAATGAAAGCCGTACACACAGAGAATCATGTACCATCCATAGTAAAGGATATGCATAATGCAATTCGGAATTTATTAAAAAAGTAATTTATTTTAGTAAAACCAAATGTAACTGTTTTAATCTAAAGGACATTTTATTATCAAAAAGGATTTATTTTAAAACAAGAACAGGTAACAGGAAAATACATTGTAGATTTACAAATATTTATAAATTTCCTCAAATAAATTTCAAAATAAAAAACTTTAAAAAACCTGATATTTAAAATTTTTTAAAAAGAGTCGGTGGGCCGCAATTTACGTATTGGCGGGTCACATGCGGCCAGCGGGCCGCTTGTTGGACACCCCTGTTTTAAGGTATCCGAACACGTTCGGTGTACTTTTTCTTTTTAAAAAATAGCATACTAAAACGTTATAAATTTTTTAAGAATCAGTACTAATAAATACTAATATTTAATTAACAATATTTAAACAAAGTTATCTAAATTTTACAAAAATTACAATTATAAGGGAAATTTTAGCAATATTTTTGAAAAACTTCAAAGTTATTAGAGGAAAAAGTAATAAACTTATATCAGTAAAAGTATTATTAAAACAAATTACCGTAAAATCCGACGTATAACACGCACCTATACTTTCAAGCTGCATTTTTTAATTTTTTAGGTACATTCGTCGTATAATGTTCTTACCCTCTTTTTTACTGAGAAATCTGAAATATTAGTATACATTGCTGTTATGTTTTTAAGTCACTTATTCGATGATTATCCCAGACATTTGAAAAAATAGCATACTTCAGAACTACAACTCTTTTAGTTCATAAGGCAAGTCATTTTTTTTAAAATAACATACATGAAGAAGTAAATTTATTTTTATGTTCATCTCTTTTGTAATTTTTAAAGGCATCGTTTTTATACCTGGCATATAGCCCGCATAAGTTTCGAACTTATTTTTGTGTTAAAAGTGCGCGTTAAACGTCGGGTTTTATGGAAGATGCATTTATCTAGACAATGTACAAATGTTATAATGTTTTATTAAAATTTAAAAATTTAGAGCTGATCGAGCAAATATTATAAGAAATGTGACATTCTTCATGAGACCATTAGTTAAATAACAGGCTATATAACTCAAAAAACATTTAAACAGTGAGAAATACTTTAGTACATTCTTCATAAAATAATATAAATATCAGGTTCCAAATGTTTTATAGAAATACATTTATAATATTTTGAGTTATCAAACTCGCGCCATGATAAATTTTGAACCCTTTAAAAATGCCCACTTCTGGTGGATTAAAAACCCACTTCAAATTTTTCTAATTTTACACAATTGATTGTAACTTGTCCTCTAGGTAACGTAGAAACAAAACAAAGTATGTTTTGTAAAGCGAAAAGATAGCTCTATTCAATAAAATAAAAAAAAAAAATTTGTGTTTGACCGAATTTGATCATTTTATATGTTCGGATACCTTAAATGCATTGTTAGATTTCAGATCCTATTTCTGTACAGAAACTGTAAAACATGTAAATGAACATTGCTATTTAAAGTCAAGTGAATCGAGTTCGCAGAGGAAGAATAGTCATCTGATGTGTTAAGTTATCTGACTACGTTTGGAACCGTGATTTTAACAAAGCGCATAAATGGATAATTTTCGCGATATTTAATGTTAATTAGATTAGAATACATGTACAAAATTATTTTAAGGGGACATTTTAACAAAAAAATTATTTAAATACAATATTTTGGCAAAAAATTCACTTAGAATAATCTTTTTTCAAAATGGTCTCTTTTTATAAAAAATGCTTCTAAAATAATAATATTTCGCTTATATAAGGTACAGACTTTTCCAGAGAGTCTGAACTAGGATTTTTGAAAAATTCACATTATTTTCAGAGTTACCACCCATTGAAATAATTATCGGCGTTTTTTTCTTAAAATTTCTCCCCTCCGTTGTCGTAAAACATGGATAAAACCCACTTCTAAGTTATATATTTCAAAAATTCGAGTTGAGCCTCTGTACAGTGGTCTGAGCTATGTACAGGCAAAATATTATTATAATAGAAGGAGTTTTCACAAAAGGAGAATATTTTGAAAATGGGTCATTCTATGTTCATTTTTGGTCAAAATATTGTACTTAAATAATTTTTATCGTAATAATATTCTTAAAACAATTTTATATACATTTTCTAATCCAAGTGACACTAAATATCATAAATATTATACATTTATACGCTTTTGCAAAATCACGGTTCCGAACGTAGTCGGATACCTTAACGATAATTTAACTCTGATAGTAGTGAGACTTACGTTTAAATTGTTCGTGTATCTAGGGGCAAGGCTAGGAGTTTTGTGACTCGAGTCCTTGGAAATGAGCCGAGTATCTGCATTTAGTGATAAATATCTTTAGAAATAATTATGAATATGTATTAAGGTTGACTCAACCTAATTATCTATTTGAAAAAATTGATTATAATCTGAATTAGTAAGGATAAAAAGTTTGTTTTTTTAGATGTCTCTTTCTTCAATTAATTCTCCCACCAACGCGAGTGGAGGTTGGCTACAACGTCGTACTCAAAATCAACTCGAGAGCTATTGGTTGTTTTAGCAACTGGCTGATCTTATTTTAAATAAAATAAAAAAATAAATAAAAAAAAAAAAAAAATAAATAAATAAAAAATTATTCATGCGAAAAATGTTACATTCATGATTTACTTTTTGATAATTATAAATTGAGTGTATTACTTTGGAATACTTAAATGATGGATTTTTTAGTTTTTCAATTCATTATCATTATATTCATAGTTGTGTTGCTTTTATATTTACAGTTATCTCAAAACTGTTTATCAATACATCTTGAAGCGGGTAAAACCGACTACAAAGGAAAGAAAGCAATGGTTAATAACGATAGAGTTAGTCAGAGTTCAAAGCTGATCAGTGATGCATCCAAGGTTCCGATTTCATTTAAAAAAAAATATTTTTATGTAAAAACATGACCTTGGAACCCTCACATACCTTGGATACTTGGATTTTGTTGTAGATATGAATTAGAATTTTAATTGATATTTTGTTTGTTGCATGCACTTTTTCGTTCTTATATAAGAACTAAAAATTTAATGCGAACTATTTAAATTTTCGTTTGCTTGGATAACTTCTAAAATAGAAAGAGGAAATCACACATTGTTTTGTCACAGGCTCCGTTTTTATATCATAATATATTCATGTAAGAATTATTAGATTAGACTAATATGAATAACATTAATTCAATACATTCTATTAATAAAATTTAATTTTAAGTGTATGATAATTGAAATATTAATATTATAAATGAAAATTGCTACATTTCCCAAATTTCTTAATTTTGCCCTTGACTACAGATTATCAAAATCACATTTTGGTGCGACTGACTTAACATTTTCCAGTTCTATTTCGAAATCATTTCTTAGAATAACATCCTAATTCCAGTTCGAAGGACTAACACGGGACAATCCAAAAATCGATACATCTATTTTTGGGCTTGTTGCTTCACTACCTCCTGTTGACATAGCTACCATCCTTTTCAGTGTCTTGGGAAATTGCGCAGTGCCCCCCATCGGCGCGAAAGGAAAGTACGAAAGTTAAGCAATATGTCGGTATCTATTTAATTTAAACTGCATGAGCTTTCTTAATCTCTAGTACTTTGGAATAATGGTAAAAAAAGACTGAAGTTACAGAATATAGTCAAAATACAGCTTTTCAATATACGTAAACATTACTTAATAATCTGCTTAACATCTTTAGTAGCATACATACGAGTATATCTCTCGTATGAGGAATTACATAATAAAAAATACGCAGATGAAAGCCATGGCGCGGGTACTCTCTAAGACAGTGCTTCTCAAACTGTGGGGCGCCCCCTAGAGGGGCGTGATAACCCTACAAGGGGACCCTACAAAGCGAGCATAATTAATAGTCGAAAATAAAAAAAAAAAAATATTTAAAAGATTGTTAATTTACTGAAAGGAAGCAAACAAAATATAAACATTCTGATACAATAAAAAATAATACTTATGAAAATTATGAATGTATCAGTACTGTTCTCAATGTATTTGATAAATAATTAATCAATATTAAATCAAGAATAAATTTAATAATTACTGCTCACTCCAATGAGCATGTCTTGCAGAGCATAGGTTTAATATTAGATAATGACACTCTCTTTTGTTACAGTAAAAATTATTTAAATACAGTTTATTTATTCAAAAAATGAAGAAAGAATGACATATTTTGTGAAAATGTTCTTCTTTTTTTATGGAAAGTGCTTCTACAATAATAATATATTGCTTATATAAACCTAAGACTTCTTTACCGAGTCTGAATTACTACTTTTAAGAAATTCGACTTATTTTCAGAGTTACAATCAATAGAAATAACACCGGTGTTATGGTAAAATTTCTCTACTCTAATATTTATAAAATGAATAAATTCACACTATTCTAAACTGTGTATTTCAAAAATTCTTGTTTTGACTCTGAACAATTATTTATTATTATTATTACATATGAAACATTGTTCATAAAAGGAGAACATTTCATATTTTTGCCAAAGAAAAAATTTAACTTAAATAATTTTTTACTGTAATAATATTTTAAAACAATTTTATATGTATATTCTAATTCAAGTGGCCCTAATTACGAAAAAAAATATTCATTCATACGTTTTTGTAAAATTATGGTTTCAAACGTATTTCCAGTAAACAAGCAAAGATAGGAACCAAGAGCTAGATGAAATTTTTGGAAAGTGGAAAATATTTGTGTTAAAAGAAGTTATATTGAGGTTATAATGAGTACATTCATTCTTTATATTGCATTCTAAAATTTCAAAAACTTTTTAAAAATATATATTTTTTTATTTCTTATTTTGCAAAATTAAAAATCCGCTTGGTATTAAAGTACTGGATACGAAATATGAAACACATAGTGTACAAAAAAGTACATAAATTTAGAAAAGAATGAAAAATGTATTGAAACGCATGAATTTCTATCGGATTTCCCTTGGCAGTCTGCAGATTTGCTCTTACTTTTAGCAAAAGGGAAAAATTTCAAGATATATATAAGTGTTTTTTCTAAAATTTTTACAATTAAAAATCTATCTGGAGGAAAAGTACCATAAAGATTATTTTCCAAATTGGGTGTGACTAAAATGTATTCTGTTGTTGTTGTGGCTAATCCTCAGTCTGTCTGACGGAGTCAAAGGAACCCAAAACCTTGACCCTTTAAAAAATTCAATACCAGGAAAAGGGGAAAAAAAAGGTCCTCCCTCAAAAAGTCCCAGACAGCCCAAGATGTGATCTGGAGGCTTGCTGAGTCTTGCACTTGGTGAAAAGAGCAAAATCTTCCCCTCCAAAAAAGGAAAAGACCTTGTGGCCACTTTTCAATCTGAGATTGCAGTCAGAGTTTTGCATCTTTTAAAAAGTAGGAATAGGATCCTGGATGTTTGCTTTCTACCAGTGATGGATGGGGGGGGGTCCCCCCTCCTTTAAAATTTCAGTTTTAAACCCCTAGATTGATGTTCAGAGTAGGTGGGGGTTGAAGAGATAGGTGGAGAAGCTTACAACCCTTTTTAACCCAGGAATCCGCTTGTTCGTTTAAAAGATGTTAGAAAAATTTACCCCAAAATCATTGACCTATTTGGGTATCCGACTACGCGGAACCGTTTTAAAAAGCGTATAAATGTATAATTTTCATGATATTTAGTGTCCTTAGATTAGAATACATGTATAAAATTGTTTTAAGGACATTATGACAAAAAAAAATTTTTTAAATACAATATTTTTTAAAAAAATTTAAATTAGAATAACCCTTTTTTTCCCAAAAGTTCCCTTTTTAAAAAAAAGCTTCTATTTATTAATATTTTGCCTGTATTAGCTCAAACCTCTTTATATGCTCAACTATGATTTTTGAAAAATTCACCTTATTTTCAGAGTTACAACCATTTGAAATAATTATCCCTATTTTTTAAAATTTCTCCTTTTTTGTTTTCGTAAAACATGGATAAAGACTTCCCGAGGGTTTTGCGTTTCAAAAAATTTTTTTTGAGCCTCTGTCAGAGATCCAGTATGACGAGCAAAATATTAATCAAAAAAAACACAAAAGGAAAACATTGAAAAAAAAATGAAAATTCCAAAAAATTTTTTTTAATATATTCTTAACCCAATTTTATATATATTGTCTAATCTAAGTTATGCTAAATATCATAATCCATTTACACGCTTTTGCAAAATCACGGTTCCGAACGTAGTCGGATACCTTAAGTATACAAGATGAATAGTGTTTAGAGAATAGCAATATATAAATTTTTCTGTACCTCTTGTAGAAAATATTTTCTTCATGGGGCCTTTTCTACTGATAAAAAAGCTAACAAATATTTATCTTCTTGCATTTATTATGGTTTATATCTTGAGGACAAACTTGAGAAACTATAGATCCCAACAATATGCTTTTTCGGATCAAATTTCCCCTCTGATTCAAACTCAAATTACTTCTTTTCATTTATAATCCTCAAGATATGTATCCATCCACAGGCTTTTTTTTACATATTTAATTCAGCATTTCCCTCGTTTCATCTTACTTCTTGATTCGCATTCTTCGAGATTCTTGAATTATTATTTGTTATTATTTGTGTTCTTTAAATACATTGATTTTGATTGATTAATCTTATTTATAAATTCATTTCTCATATGACGGAAATGAATTCTCAGAGAGTAAATTTAGTTTAAAAAAATGGATCTCTAACCTCTTCTCGGTAACGAATTTTCGAAAAGATGGAATTTTTTGATATTTAACAGTTATACTTTCCAAAAATAGACGTGTCCTTTATAAATCGATGATAAATGATTATATATATATATAATCAATAATCTTTTATATTTAAAAAAATTTCACCATTATAGAATCGATGTTGTATTTTCAGAATTTTTATATATAGATCAATTTAGTTGTCATAACACATATGGACTCCTTTTCAGTGACTGCCATAAAATTTGTAGTATTTTAATGTCGTCATGGTTCAGCGGGCTAAGACAGCGAAAAGGAAAAAAAAGTTTGTTATGACTGGAGATTTTTGCTAGCTCTCTCTCTCCACTGGTTGGAACAAAGGACACAGGATGGGGGCGTGAAGAAAAACTAGTATTTTAACAGATTTTTGCGAAAAACAAAGAAATGAATATAATTTGGCTTACTCATTTTGTCGTGGGTAAAATGTAGTGATGTAAGCGCATTCTAAGAATCAATGCTTTTAAAATAACAGGATCTTACCAGACGATTGCTGTTGATATAATCTAATACAAATAGAAGTACTATATATATATATAATACAGGGATGCTGATAATTTTTTTACTATTCTCGACAGACACTGCTTTTTCACTCGGCCTTAAAAAGTCACCTAGTTAATATATATATATATATATATATATATATATATATATATATATATATAAAATGCGTGAAATCAAATGCGTTTCAACATAAGATCGTTATAAAATAAGGCTGTTTAGAGAGTATACTAATGGATGATTCTTATGGCATTTGGAATCATCTTCGCTTAAACGGTATTTTATTAATACATTTGGTTATTACTCGTATACGAGGTGTGACCCAAAAGGAACGAGATTGGTTCAATAAATCATTGTACTTACAGAATCAGTCCTTTGTGACATTATCATCTTCAAAGCAATCCCCATCGGTATCAATGCACTTCTGCATTCGGTACTGCCACTGCTGGTAACAGTTCTGGAAAGAGGGATTTTTAAAGCCCTTCAGGTGATTCTCCGTTTTTGCCTGAACCTCTTCAACTGAGGTAAAATGGGTTCCCTTTAAACAAGATTTAACTGTCGGAAATAAAAAAAAAAGTCGAATGGAACCAAATCAGGTGAATATGGAGGCTGTCCCATCACATTAATGTTTTTTCTGGCCAGAAACAGGCCTGGAAAATAGGGCTGTGGGAGCAGGTGCATTGTCCTGATGCAACAGCCATCAATTACTTCAGAACTGTCTCCTTTTTTTTCTAATTTTTTCACGAAGACTCTTTAGTACATCAATCTAGTAAGTAGTGTTGAATAACAGTTGGACCACTGGGAACCCTCTAAATCAGTGTTTCTCAAACTGTGGGGCGTGCCCTCCTAGGGGGCGGGATAACCTTACGAGGGGGGCGCGAGCATATTGAAAAGTCGGAAACAAAAGATTAATTTCAAAAAAATATTAATTTACTGAAAGTAAACAAACAAAATATATTCTGACATAATAAAAGTAGAATACACATTTACACTGATATAATACTCTTATAAATATATCAGTATAGTGTGCAATATATTTTATAATTAATTTAACAATACTAAGTTAAGAACAGGTTTAATAATTACCAGTGACCCCATGGGCTTGTCATATCTAAAATTATGTACAAAAATTAACATTTCTCTTGATAACTTGTACGGTTTGTAATTAATCCTTTAAATGCCAATTAAAAATTACGCTATTCGCTTCCCAATGCCGCCTTTTAAAACGGTGAGCGTATGTGGTGTCTTGGGGAAGTAGAGTAGAAAAGTAATAAATAAGCAAATCCTCTCAAATAAGTAAATCCGTCGCAAACACTGTCAAGGTCCTTTTATTGTATTCCGAAGCCTTCGGAATAATTTTATGGGTAGCAGTGCATAAAAAGTTTCGAAAATAAGTATACATACGTCCTGGGCAATTAACGTGCTGGCTGAGAGATACGTTTATATATGCCCATGGCATTTAAGAGGTTAAAGTCGTATTGTAGGTTTAGCGTCAAAGTATTTTGTAATTTAATTCAATACATTGATATTGTATGGAGGCAGGGAATAAGGGGCGACGAAAATTATGATTGAACATTGGGTCGCAAACATTGAAAGTTTGAGAAGCACTGCTCTAAAAACATTTCAATAAAATTAATGTCGAAGAAGACGATTCACATTACCCTGAATTTTGATTCTGACATCCGGGCTTTACGGAATAAATATAGAAGACTATCTATTAAACAATCTGTACACCGGATTTTCTATTAACGATTGAAATCAAACTTTCAATAAAGAATGAGGATAACATGACAACAACAATAAAAATCCATTGCGGATTATAAAATTAGAGGAAAAACCTCTGTAGACGATTATGGTTTGTAAAACACAAATCTTTAAATTAAACATATTAAATTATAACTTCATATAGACTATATTATTTCATAAAATAACTCAAATATGAATAATCATTAGCTTTATTAAATTAATTGTTAGGTTTTAATATTTTAAGTATCTTATGCTTCTTTTCATAAATTAGAATGTTTTGTAAATAAATTTATGTTTAAACAATTTAAATATTTTAACAGATACGCAATACTTAATATTTCTAACATAGCACGATCTTAAATTTCTTTGTCACGGATAATAATCACAGTCACAATTCATGTTAGCGTTTTACCCAATAAGAAAAATTCTTTGAAAGTGTTATTGAGACAGAGAATCCTTCAAGTGCGTAAATGGAGCTTATTAATTTTACACCTATTTATTTGTATTAAAAACACTTTTAATTACCAGAGTACATGTATGACAAAACAGATGGAAACATTTATAAGCAGACAATCAAATCTAGATAACCTTCAAACAACATACGACAAAATAGAATTAGATTCACTTCCTCTTTTAGTGGAAGAGGTTTCTTTTTGTTTTTAAAGATTTAATTTATGTACAAAAATTCGACTTCATAAATGCTTTTAAGACTGTTTATATGTGTATTTTTGATGTGTAACATCTTTCCTCTCGGTTGCTGGTTTTTGTGGGAGTGATTTCGTGGAAAGGGACGGATGTGTGTAACAGGATGTGACGTAAGCGCGCGCTACTTGATTTGACCAATGAGAGTGCGTGGCTGTGTCTTTTCACTACCCTCGCATGGGGTCCAACTCTAGTAGTCATCAAGTGCTCGAGCCCTTGACTCTAAATCCGTTAATCACGATATTGGGGGACATGAGTGCGGCAGAATGCTTATTTGAAAATGGACAAACAGTGATTTCGGTGGTCGTATACATTTCTTCGAATCAAACGGTTAAAAATTAAAGATTTCCTGCATTTTGTACTTTTAATATATAACGAAGGTGGTTCTGCTTTTTAAAAAAATATCACTCGATTCTCCTGATTTTGAGTGGTGATTTTAACTGATTTTAACTTCAGTTTTCCAAAAGCTGAGCCGCTCATAGCTTTTATGAATGATGAAATCAAGCTCGAAATGAACACAAATCAAAATGTTTCGACTGCTAACAGTGGTACTGTTATTGGCGCTGTTTTTCAACGGTTTTTAAATACTTTGAAATCACAAGTATATGTGTCATACTTTAGTTATCATAAAAGTCTATTGTCTCCGATCTTCCTCAAATTGAACAAGAATAATTATTTTTGATAAAATATTGCACATTACTCCTGTTGTTAATTAAATACAATTTTTATTAAAGGTATAATTATTCGATAGAAAATTATTTCCAATCATACTCGCACGCGCGCGTGAGAGAGATTTTTTTTCTTCATATTTTTTTCAGGAAAAAAGTTAATATTGCGTATTTACCACGATAACATGTCAGATGTTACACATCATATGCGACTACTGTAAGACTCGTTTCTTTTTTTTCTCTTGTGTCGTTTTGACTTTCCTAAGAAAATAAAATCTGAATACTTTTTATTGATAAATTCTTATGCTATTTTCTTAACCACATTTAAACATTTTTTGCAGTTAATTTTTGCTGGTTAAAAAATGTTAATCTCTTAATTGCAGAAGCTCGGTGGCAGTAGTCGAGTGGTCATGGTCTCGAACTTGTGGCCAGATTTGTCAAGTCACGGAATGAAGTGCTAGTATTGCTGAAGATTCGCCGTTTAGTGGGGCTGATGCACGATAAATCTGACGACCTACAGTTTGCAGGAAAGCTTAACCCTTTATCTACCGACGGTACTTATAAGTACCATTCACTTTAAAATTACACAGAACAACCATTTTTACGAATACTCTGACGATACTTAGCAGGAATATTCTTTTAAATCCACTTTCCAAAATATAGGGTAAGCACGGGTTCTATGATGAGTATTTTAGCTGGGAAGGCGAATAGTTTTATAGCAGAAATTGCGTTTTCAGCTGACATTTTGATCGGATTGCGAAGATTGTCATTTTTCTTCCGTAAAAGTAGTTAATGTCAAAATGTAAGTGTCTTATTTTTTTATATATGTTAAGGAGGACCTTAGAAAATATTTGACTATTTATTTTAAGTGAACAGTGTACATAATTAATTTTACAGTTGAATATATTTAATTAATAATTAGTTCTTACGGATTAAATTTCCCAAATTGAGTATTTTGTTTATGTATATCCCTTAATTTTCAATGTAGTGATTAAAAAAAATATTGCATGAAAAAAAGTGCAGCAAATTATAAAGCGGTAGATAAAGGTTTAAAGAAGGTTTTGCCAGCTTAGATGTGGTTCTCGTCACTTGATCGTGGTTCAAAATTACGTATGTCATCTATAACCCTCATGTTGATGAAGAGCACAACGGTAATCAAACCATACACATCGTTGATTGTAATCCAGGAGTCCATATAATCTTTTTGATGAATTTTTTTCACCTATGATTTGATTATTATGTTATCAGAAGGGACTTGAAATACTTTGAATCCTCAAGGTCTGTCCAAAGATTAATCAGGTTTAACGTGTGCATTTTCGGAATTTTTTAGATTCTAATTAATTTTCTCTTTGGGTAGACGTAACTGCTATTGTTGTTGAAATAGACTTCACGTTATTAAACAATCAATCTATCTTTTTCCTGAATTTGCTGCAACAATATTGCCATAATATTATTAACATTGAGAACTGAGCTTTATTCCTTTCCTTTCAAATATCATTTCTTAATATGGCGGAATAAATAGAAAAAATTTCGTGCAAACGAAACTTCTTATGCAAACTGTTTTCAACTTTTGTTGTGTGATACACTCAAGTGTCCTAAACGTAGATTTGTTCAATACTAAGTTCACTATCTGTTTTATCCTCCAGATTGCTGGGACATTAAGATACAGCAGACTGTTTCGATGTGATAAAAATATAACAATACATAAATGAAGTGAACGTTTTTACTTTTAACGATCAACGCGGTAAATATATAGACGGACGAATGGGGTTAGGAGGATACACTGACCTCAAGTCTGCAGTGAGGGAGAGATGGGATGTGTTCTCTCACTCCTGAAATACATTACTAACGAAGCGTGACCTTATTCGAGTTCGAAGAAAATACGCGAGGCAAAGCTGCTTCCTATATCTGTGCCCTTATTATACTGGATTCATGCAGATAAAGGTACTTTCTCGGGGTAAATGAGGCGAAACATAAATTTCACTTTCACAACTTTCTCCAAAGGTTTTCCCAAGAACAAGCGAAATTCTTATCCGTCGCTTTGAATGAGTTTTGTTTTTCTTTGTAAGCATTATTTTAAACAGTTTTGAATTCAACAGAGTGCCTGTAAGTAAACTGTAAAAAGACAACAGAATATTTTATTTCTAATATTTACTGTTTAATTTCAAAACTGAAAAATGTGTCGCACGTATTAAATTGGTCCTGGACAAGCTTTTGAATCAGCTGTATTTTGATTACATTCTGTAACTTCAGATCTTTTCTACAATTATAAAAGAACATTTTTCTCTCATGCAGGGTTTTTTAAGATCTGTGTGTCAGGTCTGACTATGGCGTAACGTACACCCCCGCAACCTCCGCATTGCAAGGGGGGGCAGAATTCTAGGGGACCCAAAGTTGACTGATTTAGACTCCCGTATCACCCACCTTTGTACACCACCTGACTTGGAGCACAAAACCCGATATTGCAGGAAGGGGGCTAATAATCTACGTTACGCCACTGGCTCCAACAGATTTCGAATAAATTTCTATATATAGTAGACCCACCCCCATGTTATACGGGTTCATATAAGAAAGGCCTCGTATAACACTGCCGAAAAATTGTGATCGTGTTCTTGCAACAAGCTAAAGATGCTTAGATACAGTGGCGGGCGTGCACAAACGCTGGGATTCGGGGTAGACACTCTTCCCATACTCCAAGAGGTTTTAATTTCTAACATAAAGTTTACGTCTTGGTGCTTTCTCTCTCGTTTACTTGAGCTTCCAAAAAAGTAATCTGAGTACTCCACTGTTCGTATAACACGGTAAAAGAATGAGACAATTTGTCATTTCATTAAGAAAAGTATCTCGGCTACAATAATTAATATAAATTTTAGCTGATAACACTTTGAACGTCATTGTCCTGCTCAAATTTTGGGGAAACTCCATTTCTAGAAGAGATCGTCTAGTTTAGTGCTTTCCCCAGCTGGATAATTTTACCGTTGAGGGGGAGGACGTTGATTGTTTATATTTTAGATTTTTTTTTGTTTTAACAATTTTATTTTAATTGTATTTAAACGTGCCTTCAGAATAAAATATAGCTACACCAAAAATGAAAATAAAGTGATTTAACAAGGAATATAAAGTGGTTTTCATAAAAAGTGCCCCAAAACCCAAGAAAAATATGCCGCAGTAAATAAAATGGAAACAATGTGAACCAGCAGTATTTGATCCCCGGACCGGTACCGGTCCGGGGACCGGAGGTTGGAGACCACTGGTCTAGTTTGTTTCTAGTGACAATGAGCATTAAACGTGTCTCTGAAAAAAAAAAACTTATTATTTAACTCGTATTATTTATTTTATTTAACTTAAGGTATCCAACTACGTTCGGAACCGTGATTTTAAAAAGGCGCATAAATGGATATTTTTCATGATTTTTAGTGTCACTTAGATTAAACATGTATAAAATTGTTTTGGACATTTGACAAAAAAATTATTTAAATACAATATTTCGGCAAAAATTAACTAGAAAAACCCTTTTTTTTCCAAATGTTCTCCTTTGTGAAAATGCTTTTTTATAACAAGTTTTGCCTGTATATAGTTCAAACCCTGTCAGAGGCTCAACTATGATTTTGAAAATTTACATTATTTTCAGAGTTACAACCAAATGAAATAATTATCGGCGTTTTTATTCAAATTTCTCCCTTTGTTGTCGTAAAACATGGATAAACCCACTTCAAGTATATACTTCAAAAATTTAGTTGAGCCCTGTAAAGGGAGCTATATACAGGCAAAATATTATTATAAAGAAGATTTTTCACAAAAGGAGAATATTTTGAAATGGTCATTTACATTCTTTTTTTGCCAAAATATGTAATTAAATAATTTTATTGTAATACTATTCTTAAAACAAATTTTATATACGTTTCTAATTTGGTACCTAAATATCATAAATATTATCCATTTATACACTTTTGCAAAATTACGGTTCCGAACGTAGTTGGATACCTTAAACTTGAAAGGAAAAAGTTTTAGGGTAACAAATCTTTGCAAAATTGAACCCGATTTCATCGAGAAAAAGTACATTTCTGGTTACATACATACTATTAATTAAGGTATGTTTGATGTCAAATATTTATATAATCTAAGTGATTCGTGCAATACAGAACTTATCTACCTTGTTACGGGGAGGTTTACTGTACAAAATATCCAACACAATTTATAAACATAAATACTTAGAAGCAATCAACATTTAGTATCAAATTATTTATTTTCTCGAGGCATGAAAATTCTATTGTGTCTTCAAGACACTTCTTTAGAAATACCATGAAATTGTTATTAATAAATTAATTAATGTAATAAAAAGTATAATGAATTGTTATAATAAATTGTAATTGATAAATGTAATTTTAAAACTGTTATATTCAATCCAGAGTTTAACATAGTGTTTTTGCAGTTTTTCAGAAATAAAAAAAAAAAATTAGCCTCAGGTATTGGTTACTATAACAAAATTGATATGCGGGTACCTTTTATTGGAAAACAATAGCTTGATACAAGACTACCTGGAAATTGAGGCGTACATAAAAAGATTTACAGAACTTTATTTGATACAAGGCTCATTCTAATTAATTGTAGCTTCATCCTAATCAATTCTAAAAGTAATTGAACTTATTTTATTATTAATAAAAAGTTAACGTTTAATATGTCAGAATGGATCCTGTTTGATTAACTTGTTATTTTGACTTTAGTTTCTCTTGAAATATTATATTAAAAGAAATAAATTTCAAACTTTTCTATTTAGTATAATTCGCTAGTGATTCGAACATCTTTTCTGAAAAGGAATGCACAAGTTTGTATGAAAGGGAGATATTAAAACCTCACATATTAAAGACACACATTCCTTTTCAAGTATAAATGCATAATAATTAAAATATAAAACAAAATGAATATATATGAAATGAATAAATTTATACTGCAACAGCTGTTAATTCTGACTCAGTCAAAAATTAAACGTCCTAAGACCTCTAATGTCTTTGAGCCAGCATCTTGCGAATTGCAACAATTTGACTTTCATTGAACCTAATAATGTGAAAAATCTAAAGTTAGATCATTGTTGAGCAAAAATTTTATTTTGATTTATCTATCTAAAAGGATAAATCAAACATTTTTAAATATTCAAGAGTATTTTGAAGAAAATGTTTAACTGCATCGGTAATATTATTTATTTTTTGGGTTTTTTTTTTCCTCTTTTCTTCCGTTATTTCTTGAAATATTACATATTTAAAACAAAACACATTCAAGTATTTCCTTATTGAAAAGGTTGTAAATTTTTTTATTTCCTTTATATTTTTTTCACTTTTTTTTAAAACCTTATATTTTTTTGTTTAATTTAGTTTTTAAACACGCAGAGGCAGCACAATTTAAATTTGGACTAACAGGAGGACCCCGAAAGGGGGGCGTCAGGGCGTTTTTTGTTGCGTTGGGAAAAAATTAAATAAAAAGAATCCAAATCAAGGTGAAAGTCCCAGAGAATGAAATTGTTTTTGTCAAATTTTGTTTTAAAATCCTGCTGAATTTTAAATTTTTTTTTTTTTTAAAAATGAAAAAAGCTGGGTCATTCAAAAAAGGCGGGGGCGCAGGGGAATATTTGGAAAAAGCAAAGCGAGGTTTTAGGCCCCAAGCCGTATCTTACAAAGAGATCCTCCTTGGCGTCAGTTAGGCTTTGGGCTCCCTAGAATCCAAGGCCTCCCGCATCACGGGGTTGTGAGAGTGCGCGTTACGCCACCAGTGGGGTAACGGTGAATATTAGCCCCTCCCCTGCAAAGTCAAGTTCTACATTCAATATTTTATAAATTTTTTAAATACGTACTTAGCGTCAGTCAGGCTTTGGGCCCCCTCGACACGGGGGTTCGGGAGTATACGCAACGTCCTGTACGCCACGGCAAGATGGTAAAAATTTCATAAAAAAATACATCTAAAAATATTTTACGTTTTTGAAGCCTAGTTAACTTTATTTTTAATACATTAACATATCTAACAAATTTAATCTTTTCTTATTTATAACCTAAATTATCATTTTCGATAATTAAAATAATAAAGTTTTGATGACTTCTCAGAGAATTGAGATGTATGAATGTCAGCACACATAGCGAGAAAATGGAAATACAGTTTGGTGAAAAGTTTGCTTTAAACGTATTTACTAAATTTACAACTATAGAGGGATTGAGTGAGTGCCTGTTAACGTTTTATATATCAATTAGAGGGCTATTTATGGTGAACCTCGCAATTTTGAACCACGGGGAAATGACGAGGACAACACCTGAGCTTTCACCCCTCTCTAAACTACGGGAACAATTAGAGATATCAAGGCCAATCGTACAAAATCAATTAGTATTATCAAGGTAGGTAGTATCCAGATGCTCAAAAACAAAATAGAATGAATCATTTGGAAGCCAGAAATTGCATCATTTGACTATATTTATAATAACAAATGTTAAAGAATATTTTTTTGTGAAATGAAAATTATAATGAGCGCATGTAATCAAAATATACAGGTAGTGTATAACAAATATCTTTAGCAAAATTTAGATGTTTGATATTTCCAGACTGATTGTCTTTATTGTGTCTAAGTGAGGCACAAAATTGTGAAAATTATTGCGGATACTTGCTCGAGGGTATATTTAAAATATCAAAAAGGTGTTTTTTTTTTCTTACAAGTTATTTTGAATTTCTGAATGTTACATTTTTTGGCACATCTTTGTATCAAAAATAAAAATACTTATTTAATTATAATAAAACACATTTGAAAGAGAGTGAAGTTCTTTTTGTTAGCTTATACTCCCCCTACAAGTTTCAAAGGTAAATAAAAAAAGGTAATTAAAAGGTATTTAAAAAAGGTAAGAAAATAAATATTAACTCTGAAAATAAACTTTAACCAGTGTCTGTAACTATAATCTTTCTTACTCTAGACTACGAATTTAAAACAAGTAAATTTTTATACACTCATTGCCATAAAAATTTGCGCACCAAAAAAAAAAGAGGAAATTTTACACATATGTAAGTATTACTTTAATATAAGTAAGTGATTAGAAAATCATAGAAAAAGAATAATTTATTTCAGAAAAAAGTACAAATGAACGGAAGTTTTAGAACTCTGTTGGACCCCCTCTAGCGTGAATGCACGTTGCGATAAGAGCGAGCATTGAGGCATACACTTTCCATATGATGTCCTGAGACATTTGTTCCTCAGTTGCTGTAAACGCGTTTCTAATTCAACCAAATTGTAGGCTGTCAACTTGTCATCCCAAATGATCCCAGATATGCTTGATTGGTAACAAATCTGGGGATCGAGCAGGCCAGGGAAGGGTATTAATGTGGCGGAGGCTGTCTTGTGACATCCTTGATGTGTATGGCTGAGCACTGTCTTGTTGAAAAATGGCTTCTGGGAGCCCTGCCATGAGTTGCAACACATGTGGCTGAATGATGTCATGGACGTACTGCTCGGATGTCAGTGTGCCATGGATCAGTTAATATAGTATTAAAATAAAAGCCAAAAATGAGTTTTGATATTTTGATCAATTTTATTTTCTCAATGTTCCTTTGGTCTTATAGGCTTCTTTTTCCATAACCCACATGTTACGGCCCGCATGAAATAACTGTCATGTGTATCGGCCCGCGTGAAATACCTATCATGTGTATGCAGCCCGGCTGGTTTTTATCTAGTTGTAATACGCATTAAATGTGTCTCTGAAAAAAAACAACAACAACAAAACCAACTTTATTTGTATTATTTTATTTAACTTAAACTTGAGGGGAAAAGTTTTAGGGAAGTAAATCTTTGCGAAATTAAATCCAATTTCATCTAGAGAAAGTAAGTATCTGCTTATCTCTGTTACATACACACCATCAATAAGGTATGTTTAAAGTCAAATATTTATAAAATGTATGTGGATTGTGTGCACCACAGAACTTATCTACCTTGTTTTGGGGAGGTCTACTGTACAAAATATGCAACACATTAAAAAAAAAACATAAACACTTAGAAACAATCAACATTTCATACCAAATAATTTATTTTCAAAAGGCATAAAAATTCTTTTGTGTTTACAAAATACTCCTTTAGAAATCCCAATGAAACTATTATAGTAAATTAACTCACATATGATAAACTGTATAATAAATTGTTATAATAAAATGTAATATATTAATATGGTTTTTTTGCAGTTTGTTCCTAGATAGGAAAAAAATTAGCCCTCAGGGACTGTTACTATACTAATATTGATAGGCAGGGAACTTTTATTTTTTAAAACAATAGCTTGATACATGACCAACTGGACATTTAAGACCTGCATAAAAATATTTACAGAGCTTTATCTAATACAAGGATCTTTCTGATCAGTCTAGCTTCATCCTTATCGATTCTAAAAGTAATAGAGTTTCGTTTATTAATAATAAAAAAGTTAACATTGAGTAAGCCAGAATGATATTTTTTGATTAACTTGTTATTTTGGTTTCAGTTTCTATTGAAATATTAAATTAGAAGAAATAAATTTTAAACTTTTGAATTTGATAGAATTCGCTAGTGATCCGAAAATCTTTTCTGAAAAGAAATTCACAAGTCTGTATAAAAGTGAGGTATTAAAATCTTACATTGTAAAGACGCATATTCCTTTTCAAATGGGGCAACAAATTAATTAAAATATAATATAGGATTATTATATATGAAGTGAATAAATTTGTTCTACAAAACCTTTAATTCTGCCCTCAATAAAAAAATTAAATTCAAGATCTTTTAATATCTTTGACCCAAACATTTTGGGAATGAAACAATTCTGTTTTCATTGCACCTAAAAACGTGAAAAATCTAATGTTAGAGTCACTCTGCTACATTTTTATTTTGATGTAGTGGGATTTTAATGATAAATCAAACATTTTTAAGTATTTAAAAATATTTTGAAGGAAATGTATAATTGCATCGGTAATATTATTTATTTTTTAGGGTTTTTTTTCTGTTAGCTCTTGAAATATGTCATATTTAGAACAAGACATATTCAAATATTTCCTTCTTGTAAGCTGTTGCTGAAATATTTCATTTGCTGCTATATTTTATTTCACATTTTTTTTTTATTAAAAATTTTTTTTTTAAACTTATTTTTTTTTGTGTCGTGTTTGTTTTAATTTACCTATACTACTGCAGATGGCAGCACGAATTAATTTGACCTTTTCGATAAGAGGAGCCGAAAAGTGCGTCGGTAGGGTTTTTTGTTGTTGCGTTGGGTAATAAAATAAATCAATATGAAAAAAAAAATTTTACTTTAAATCGGTAAGCGGTGATAGAAATTAAGTTTAAGTTAATTTTAGTTTTTTGCATTAACCCTTTTTAATTCCCTTTTACATTTTCAAACATTTTTTTCCTGTTTAAATAAAATGTCTGGTCATTCAAGGGTTAAAAAAAAAAACATTTAAAAAAAGGGTTTTTAAAATTTTCGTTATTGCCGTTTACATTTTCAATTAAAATAATAAAGTTTTGATGATTTCCCGGAACGGGTTTTGAATTCACTCAAAAAGGAAAAAAGTTAAATGATGAAAAGTTTTTTAAACATTTAAATTAAAAACTTTTAAAATGGTTTTTTCGTCAATTAAAAAAGCAAATTTGGGGTCTCTTGAGGATGTAAATTTTTGAACCCTGTAAATAGGGACAAACCAGTTTATTCTTCTAAAAAAAGAACAATTAAATATAAGCCCTACAAAATCAGTTAGCATAATCAAGTAGTATCCAGATATTCAAAAACAAAATAGAATGATTCATTTGGAAGCCAGGAATTGCATCATTTGCTATATTTATGGTAACAAATACTGAGCAATAATGTTTTGTAAAATGAAAATTATTTTGAGTACATGTTATCAAAATTTGCAGGTCGAGAAAGCAAATATTTTTAGCAAACTTTATAGAAGTTCGATAATTCAAGATTGGCTTTACTCTTTAAGTAAGGCTCAAAATTGTGGAAATTATTGCCGACACTTGCTCGGGGGTATATTAAGGAAAAAATGATTTTTTTTTCCTTACGAGTTATTTTGAATTTCTCAGTGTTACATTTTTGGAACATCTTTATATTAAAAACACTTATTTAATTATAATAAAATACATTTGAAAGAAAGGAAAGTTTTTTTTTTAGCTTATACTCCCTCCTTAAAGTTTTAAAAGACAGTTTTATGCTTTAATTATAAATTTTCAAAATTTATATTTAAAAAAGTAGGAAAATAAACATTAACACTAGATAATTAAACTTAAATTGTATAACTAATCATCGAATGATAGACTAAGAGTTAAAAAAAGTTGATTTCTTTCTAAGAAACTAGTGTACCTTAAGAAAAGTATAATACTTTAATTATAAAATAAAAAGATGGTAAAAATCAGTTTTGGTGCTCTTGTCATATGTTAAAAGTGTGCTCTATGTAAGTAATCTTGTTAAATGGTATAATCACGCGTACTTTCTTTTATAATTTTGCGTTCCATGGACAAACAGAAAGTTCAAATTATGCCTTTATTTGTCACCCCTTTCAGTCGTGTCTTTTATGAACTTCTCATTTTTCAAAATATTTTGAATTTTATTTTGAGGGAGTCTTGATGGAGTCTTCATTCTGAAAAGACTGGGTATAAAGCTAATAATATTACGCGTAGCTGTATGAGAGAACTGTGTGGATATGGAAACCATTTGTATTTATTCTTACTACAAGCTAAATTTTTTGCAGGAATGAATTATATAAGTGATGGATTGTGTAATTAAGGTATCCGACTCCGTTCGGAACCGTGATTTTAAAAAAGCGCATAAATGGACAATTTTCATGATATTTAGTGTCACTTAAATTAGGATACATGTATAAAATTGTTTTAAGGACATTTTGACAAAAAAAAATATTTAAATACATTATTTCGGCAAAAAATTAACTTAGAATAACATTTTTTCAAAATGTTCTCCTTTTATGAAAAATGCTTCTATTATAATAATATTTTGCCTGCATATAGCTTAGACCTCTGTACAGAGGCTCAACTATGATTTTTGAAAAATTCACATTATTTTCAGAGTTACAACTCATTGAAATAACTATCGATGTTTTTCTTAAAATTTCTCCCCTCTGTTGTCGTAAAACATGGATAAACCCACTTCTAAGTTATATATTTCAAAAATTCTGGTTGAGCCTCTGTACAGAGACCTGAGCTATATACATGCAAAGTATTATTATAATAGAAGCATTTTTCACAAAAGGAGAATATTTTGAAAATGGGTCATTCTCTGTTCATTTTTTGCAAAATATTGTACTTAAATAATTTTTTATTGTAATAATATTCTTAAAACAATTTTATATATATTTTCTAATCTAAGTGACACTAAATATCATCTATTTACACGCTTTTACAAAATCACAATTTTGAACGTGGTCGGATACCTTAACAGTGGTGTAACCTATACACCCCCCTCCCATCTCGGGGGGAGGGGAGCAGGGTTGTAGGGGCCCCAAAGCCTGATTGCCGCCAAATACCTACCCTTTATAAAATCAGCTTGGGAGCCCAAAACCTGACTTTGTGTGTGTGGGGGATTTTCTTCGTTACGCCACTGGTCATTAATGTGGTGGCTTATGTCCAGGCAACACAAAGGGTCAT